>VXAB01003850.1:0-26935 GCA_013399175.1 Odontophorus gujanensis | reverse complement strand
TTGATTAACAAGTACAAAATTAAATTTTACCACTTATGCACGTAGAAGAAGGGCTGATTACCCTGCTGCACAGCATACATCCTTTCTTTAACCTGTGTGCTAAATGCAAGACTGAGTACAAATCTGACATTGTGTTTCAAAGTCTCCCCCCGTTGTTTTTTTTTTTCCTTAGCAATTCCACATAAGGCCAGGGATTTATTACAGCTCACAATTTGTTTTTATAACAAATACCATCTTCTTCTTGCAAGCAAAAAGACCTCCAGGAACAACAACAATCAATCCCTGAGTGCATATCCTGTGATTTTGTTTGTAGCAGGACAGACACAGCAAGAAAGATAGATAGATTAGGCCAAGCTCCAGAAGAAGATATGACAAGATCATCTTCAGTGTTCTGCACTATTCTGTGTGTTTTGCCCGTGGAAAAAAAATAATCTCTTCTATCAAAACAACTTTTCTTTATCAGGCTATGTGGGATACTTAGAGGAGCTGCCATTCCTTTCCCCTTAGAGTTTGTGAAGGCTGAAATAGGATCCCTGCTTGCTCTGGAGGTTGAAGGATGCCTGGTGACTTCTAATCACTCTCCTCAAAGTTCTCCACAAAGTGCTATGGTGTGACAGACTTGGAGATTGTAATCATGTTTCTCTTGATCAGGAAGCTAAGGAGAACCTGCAGAGCACTGAATCTCTTAGTGCAGGTTGCCTCTGATGGATGGCTGCCCTCCAGGGCTTGTGGGCAAAAGCACAATGTGGTTCTCTTGATGGGATTTATTCTAGGGGAAATTAATGTCTATTACATGAAGATGGCTCTGGAAAGGACAAGTATGTTGAGTGTGGTGTTTCAGATGTGGTGATTTTTAAATAAATAAAAGACAGATCCCATAAAAACAAAAGGCTATGCATTTCTCTCCTGTAAATTCTATTTCTTTTCAGTAATACACAGTATGCCCTAGGCATACCAGAACCACAGACCCTTGAAGTACCACTGTGTTACAGCACCTGGCAGCTCTGTTACAGCCAGGTGCTGTAACAGAATGGTACTTCAAGAGCTCTCTTCAATGACACACCCTCCTTCTCTGCATCCTTATCCACCAGGGAAAGGCTTTTCCGGGGAAAGCTTTATTCATAGACAAAGCTAGTTAAATCAGGCCTGTCCCAGTTATTGTGCAGTCAGATCCTGAAGGGAACATGACACTCCAGTTCAGTGTGTCAGGCTTTGGGCAGCAGCCTGGCATCAGCACTTTAAAGTAGAGGGTGCAAGGTAGAACTGCTATTCAGTTGGGTATTGGCTATTAGGTAATGCTGCATCTCCTCAATCTCTGTTACCATAGTCAAATGCTATAATCAGTTTGCAGTAGTAACAGCATACAGCCTTCCACCAGTTTCCAATGTTGGTCTCCTGGTGCTTCTTGATACGCAGCCTATACTGTGTATCATTGCTACTGTCTGCATTGTGACCTCAACTAATGTGTACTGTACTGAAATATTAAACTCTTGATCAAGATAAGATCTTGGCACTCCCATGACAGTTTAAAATGCATGATAGATTCAGATGACATTTTTAAGGCAAGGGCATTTGTTTACCAATTTCTCCATAATAGACAATTAGATCCAAACCCTCAGTAGTCAAGCTTCTTTATTTCTGAGAGGCAACAGACAAAAATCACAGTTCAGTTTTGGCCTGTAAACTATGTGACTGGAATAAGGCCACTATGCATCCATAGGCCCATACATTTTTCCCCTTTATTCTTCATTTCAAAAGTTGTGTTCTAGAAGTGAAGTTAATAATTGCCTTTCATCTGCACATAATGACTGTGTAGCTCATTCTTTCAGAACAGATTCTGTGCTCAGATACCATTACCCTGCAGCCTGAAGTGGTGGTGTTGTTAAAACAGAAGGTTAAGAATAAAGTACCAAATGATTTCTATTATTTTATTTTTAATGTTCTGTTTTGTCATCTCAGCCAGGTAAAGACAAATACCTAATGAGTAAAGAATTATTACAGCCAGTTATTATAGCTCTGAAGAACAAAATGCAGGCAAGTTTATTATCTTCTACCAAAGAAAGTCTCCTTGCTGTCAGGATAGATGCAGCATACAAGGTACACAGTGGATCACTGTAGGCAGTGGTAGAAACTCAGACCCTAGAGGCCTGCAGTAGGACAGAATAAAGCTATCTTCAGTATTCAGCATTGAAAGGATACTCCTTGTGGTTTCTGCACCTGAAGGAAGACAAAAACAAATGATTACTCCATAGATAAAATAAATGCTATATAGAACTACAGTGAATGTATGACAGATGATGTAATGACAGAATTAATTCTAGAGTCTTCTTTTACTAGTCTGTAACCATATGCACACAAGACAGCAGTTTCTGACCTTTCAACTAAAGCTTTGTCTAGGTATATGCTTCTGTGGTGCACATTTGCAAGTGGCCACTCATTCTGCAGTTCAGATAGGCGTGTGTTGCCCTAGTCAACTCTGTAGTAAACTGATGTCAGCTTCTACAATCTCAAAAAAAAATCTTGATCTTAAAATTTGCTCGTGCTTCACTTCTCTAATACAGACATAACCAAAGTTACTAACTAGAACCTTCCTATGTTTGGAACTCATGTACTTGTAAAGGGTATTGAAAAGTTAAGAGTGGGAAGGAAACAAACTGTCACTTACGTGACCATTTCACAGATCCTCCAGTTTCTGTTTAAACTGAGAATAGTTGCCATCTCTTCTTTAGTTAGTTCAAAGTCGAACACCTAACAAGGAAAAACAGCTGGAAGTCACCTCATTGAGCACATAGGACTGACAGCAAAGCTCACAAAAGTGTAGAGCAAGTCCACAAGGGAAGGGATGTTGGTTACAAATGACTTCACAGGGTGGGGGCAAGGAAAAGCCTGCTTGGATGTTCATGACAGAAAGAATTAAAAACAAAGCAAAGTTGCAGTTACATATATTGGCTGTTACAAGAAGCTTTGTAAGCACTCAGATGTGTTCTGCAACATTACTGGTTGAAGATGCATTTCTTTACAGTTCTAAAGAAAGATCTGGAAGACTTCAGTATTCCAATGTATTTGTTTCTTCTAAAATCCTTATGTCCAACATCAGAAAAACACCAGTAACTTAGCAGTTAGAGGAGTAACATACTTGCCTGACATCAGTATTCTTAACACTGCTTACACTGTGTAAGCTTCTTTGGCATGTTGCTGCATTTGTGCTCCAAGCAAGCCCTGCACGCCAATTCATCCATTTCGTGCAGAACAGGAGAATGTAAAGATGACTGATAAGAGTTATCAGGACACTGTTTCCAAGATCTCCATCAGCTTCTCTTTCCCAGCTGTAGTTTTCTCTTCAGACTTCACTCAGCCCTCAGTAGGTAAACATGCAGATAGAAAAAGCCCTGGGCTCTTGTCTGAGAAGGACTTGGGAAGGCTGAGAAAGGCTCCCTGCTTGCTCTGCAGGGAGAAGTGGTGCCAGATCACCTGTAATCACTCACCTTGAAGTTCTCCACAATGCGCTGTGGTGTGACAGACTTGGGGATCACAATCACATTTCTCTGGATCTGGAAGCGAAGGAGCACCTGCAGGAAGAGACCCCTGAGTCAGAGGTGCTTTTGCCACAGAAGCTGAACGTTCAACAACCATTTGCCTGAAGTACAGGCACTTATGTAGGACTGAACTTCAAATCATTCCTGTCCTTGTGGTTTGGATAGCGCTTCCTGAAGAGCAAAGAGGGAAATTATGGAGCCCCCACATGGGTGGTCTCCTTTCTCCTTTCCCATCCAGTTTTGAGTTCCTTTTCTTACCATCTAGACTTTCAGTAACTTATGAAAGGCTTTCATCTTCTGCAGTAGAGCTGGAGAGTGGACACTGCAATTAAAGATGGCTCAAGTATCTTCATTGAGGGCTGAAGATCTTCTTACAGCATATGCAAATTGGCTGCCATGCAGCCTGCAATATTGCTTATTAACACTGCAGAAAATGCCCACAGTTCCTTGGGAACACATATACACGGTATACCCTCTTTCAGGGGTATTTCCTGTAATGGATGTTATTTTCCAGCACCCTCTTACCTGTGCTGGGGATTTGTTGTGCTTAGCTGCAATCTCTTTAATCTTGGGGTTATCCAAAATGGTAGGCTCCTCTGGTGTGGCCCTACAAAAAGAGAGAGAAAGAAATGGCAAAGAGCCACTCTAAAAGGTTTCTACCTAGAATGTAGAATTAACTATTGCATATTTGTATATACTACACCTGCACCATTTCTCTTTCAGTTACTCTGAAAGTTTTGAACTTAAGCTATGCTAACCCATTTTGCAATTACCTGTCAGGCCGTCCAAGGGGACAATATGCTGTCACAGTGATCCCTTTGGATTGGCAATAGTTGATAAGCTTCTCCTGGGTGAGGTATGGGTGACACTCGATCTGCCAACACAGGAACAGACAGGTAGTTATACAACTACTGTAATGCTCCCGAGATATTTTTCCCCACCCTAAATCTTAAGTTTCCTAATTATAGGCTGCCTTCACCTTTGCCTGCAGGTGGGCTGTGGGATAATACAAACTGAGAATTCTATAGGGCACTCACTTTTTGTACTGAATTCTAAAATGCATTTTGGATTTTGTTCTGAGAGGTTTCATAAAAGAAAAATCCTTCATTACAGAATCACAGCTCACATCTGTGTTCTTTATCCATCCAGAAAGAGTGGATCACAAGGAAATATTCCTGTATTTGTAAACAGTGCCACAGCAAGGTGAGAAAAAGTTTCCCAGTCCTTTTAGAACCCAGAATCACAGAGAGGGATTTGAAGTACATACTGGGAGTCACTTTGTTCTCCTTCCATATCCTCATGCAACTGTAATTAGATCTTCATAATTCCTGAAAACTATTCATTATTAGCAGCTTACCTGGTTGTTTGCAGGCTTGTATTTCAGTCCTGGCTTGTTCAAGATTCTTTCAATCTGCTCGTGGTTGAAGTTGGAGATGCCAATGGCTTTTACCAGGCCAGCATCCACCAGCTCTTCCATGGCCTAACAAAGAGGCAGCAAAGTTACCATCTACAATACAGGGCCTGAACACATTCTTCCTGATGTTCCTTGTTCCCATTCACGAGAAGGAAGTGACAACTGCTAAGCTTGCCCAACATAATTCTCTCAGGGAAAAAGTGGGTACTGGTCATTTTTGCACCCTGTCTTCCACTGTCTTCTTGGTTTTATTTCTGCAAAATACTTGTACTTGAACTTGAGTAGTTCAAGAACTGCATGAGAACAACTGTACAATTGTCATGGTCAAGCAAAGAACTATTTCAACCTCAGACTGTTCTGCAGCTCCTCTAGAAGTAATGTGAATTTACTTCCATACATTCTTTCTAAAGATATCTACATCCATGCAGGAACCACACTGACTACTGAGATATCACTGCTTGGGATAGAAGACATGACTGTCACTGTGGCTAAGCTTACCTCCCATGTTTGAAGAATATCAGCATTGCTGGGTATAGCCATGCCTTTGTCATCAGTGGGAAACAGGTTCTCTCCTGCCTGTCAGCAACAAAGAAAATGCTTGAAAAAAAATCTGTTGAGTTTCTCTAAGACAGTGAAAACTCAGGAACGAGACAGCTTAAACTTCTGGTGCAGACAAAAATACTAATTCTTTCTACAGACATTTTTTCCTTCCTGCATTAAATGAAGAAATTGAAGGTATTTTTGGCCAATCAAGGCAGATATTTCTGCTGGGCTCCTCAAAGTGATGACTCACCTAAACACCTCCAGGGAAAGAAACCACTCAGATCCAGGTTCAGGTAAGCCTAATTTGGATTTGTAAAAGAGAGGAAGAAGAGCATAGCTTATGCCTGCAGCTAGGAGATCTGCTTCTAGTTGTGTGCCTATCATGTCCTATGATGAAAGGGGTATGCAAGTAGCATTCTCAAGGATAAAGATCAAGGGTGGTTCTTAGTACTAGCAATTATTGGGCTGTAAAGCCATATAAGTCTTCAAAAGTAGTGATCAGTAAAAAGCAACCTACATCCCTATTATCATACCTTGAACCCAAAAGGCCAGTGCATGAGGTAGAGATCCAGGTAATCCAGTTTCAGGCTGGCAAGTGTCTTCTGGCAGGCTCCTTTCACCAGAGGTTTTTCAAAGAATGTACACCACAGCTGGAGACAAAAAGACAGGTCACACCGTGATCTTCTGGGTTAAAGCTCTCCAGTGTTCTCCTGCACCAGATAAAAATACGCTTTCTTTGGAAGACAGTATGAAACTATACCAACCCATTGCTCTTACGGCTCCCTCTGTGAGCTGGACCAGGTCATGATGACAAGAGCAGTACACAAATAGGATAACATACAAACAATCCTCTGTTTCTCATAGTTAACACCTTTTATGCTATTCCCTTTTACAGAGGGCCTACTCTTGCAGTAGATGACTTTAAAATGAAGACATACCGGTCAGACACTGTTATGCCTGCAACTTCTGCACTTAACATAACAGGTAATGCCATGAAGATGAGAAAAGCCACAAAGATGAACTAGATCACCCCATTTTCTTTAATGAGAAAGAACGGACACACTCATACCTTATCTGGTATACCTGCAGAGCAGATTAGGTTGTTCCAAGATGCCCAGAACCTCATCTTGCTTACACAGTAGAGAAGCATAAGCCCCACTGCTGGAACAAGCACTGAGTTGCTCCACAAGCACCAGCCACTGCAAGGCTTTTCTCCTTTGGCATGAACAAGGTACTGTTACCTCACTAGTAGAGCCTCTGTGCTAACCCATCGCCACAAGTTATCTCAGAACTCTGCATCACTGATTTCCACCTTCCTTGATGCTTCTCTTTTCTCTCCTACTCCAGCAGGAACATGAGGTGCAGGGTCACATTCCGCACCCCCCCCCCCAACCTTCATGCACTTCACTTCTCTTCAGAAGAGTGCAGAAGGGCTGCAATGCTCAAGGTGTTACTGAACTTCCATGGGAAGAAAACCAGTCTGACTTCATTTAGTGTCATCTGACTGACTAAAGAAGAGAACTGTCAGCAATCAGTTTCAAGTCTATTCTTTGAGGTCTGAGCAGAGAACTCACTCTTCTTACTCAACAGGTACAGTAACAGAATCACTATCAGTGCACATCTGAGAGCTATACACTATATCACTGTGCTTATGGGATGAAACAAGAAGGGTACCAAGAGTCATTTCATTTGCTCTGAGTCCCACCATGACACCTCCGAAGAATATCCCAAGTATTAAGTTCTTTTTTAAGCTATAGCAACATCACAGAGCAAGCAGGCCAGTCCTTACCCAATGCCATCAGATGTTTACCTTACTGACAATGAAGAGGTCCTCTCGTTTCACAACACCTTCCTTGATTTTCTGATGGATCCCATCCCCAACCTCCTTCTCGTTCTGGTACACGTAGGCACAGTCAAAGTGGCGGTACCCAGCATCAATTGCTGCCATCACTGCAGATTCTACCTTACCCGGTGGAGCCTGAACAAGATAAGCACATGATATGTTATGGTTTGGGATCCTTACATACTGTTCCTGAAGCGGGCAGAGAAGCACTGAAAGGAGGGCATTTCAGAGTTCTTTCAAAACATTTTTTTAAGCGTGTACACACGGCATGCAGAGGCTCCAGGACCAGGGCCAGCCCCCAGCCATCCTCATCCAGCAGAGGTCCCGCACAGCCAGACCGGGACCCCTCCCCACGCTGCTGCCCATAGGACAGCCCGCAGCAGCCGCCGGCCGGGAGGGCTTCAGCTCGGCGGCTCAGCGACCCGGCCGCAGAGCGGGCAGCAGAGACCCCCACCGCCGGGCCACCTCCTCCGGGCGCCGCAAGCCTCAGGAGCCCCGTTACCTTCCAGGTGCCCAACCCCACCAAGGGGATCCTGCCCGCAGTACCCAGCCGCACGCAGTTCGCCATGTCCACACTCATCGAGGCCTTCAAGCCCGGCCCCGCTGTGGGCTCTGCCTCCTGCCGCCCCGCGCCGGCGCGGGGAGCTCCGCCTTCATGCGCGGTGCCGCTGTGTGCCGCTGGGCTGGGGTTTAGTGAGACCGTATGACAGCTACGCGACGGGGCACGCGTGTTTCATCCTCTGTTTGGAAGTCCTTCTCCATAGATCTGCTCTGTTTCTTTGGTGTTGGTTCATTGTTAGGGAAGTCAAGTGAAAAATGCGCATCTTGCCTTGATTGTGATGCTTTCTGCGGAGAGCCTGAAGACCTGCTGAAGTGTCCATTTGCTTCTACTCTCCTTTATATTCAGAAGGTACTCAAGCTTGTCGAGTTGTGTTGGCACTATGCTAGCTCCCACATTACCATTTTCAGAAACAGTGAATGGTGAGTGTACGTAAACTCTTGGGGTAGGAACTGACAGAATCAATCACATTTTGTACTGGAGTGGTATAAGGTGAGCTGGTGGTATCAACCAGATGTACTCTGCAGCACTGTAAAAGCTTGGCAAGTTCAGCTGTTAGGGCAGTAAGAAGGCATCTCCAATAAGAAAGAGGACAACACATCAGAGTGTTTGTTCTTATTTTTCAGAGGCTGGCTGTTGTGGGGAGAGGCTTCTAAGTATTATGCTCCTGCAAGGATCGTGTGAAGACAACTCACACAGAATAGTTCCAGTTGGAAGGATCCTGCAAAGAACATTGAGTCCAAATGTCAGACTACTTCAGGTACATCAAGGCTAACCCCAAACTCATAGAAAAACAAAAATGAGAACACCACCTTACAGAAAGCAGTCATCCCTGATTTATTTATTTCCAAAAGCAATGCTCTGAAACCTGAAGCCCACCTCCATCCATTTCTCTGTAGCACCGCTCTCACACAGGCTCTGTCCCACAGCTGTGCAGAGCAGAAGCAGCCGAGGTTGGTGCCAGGGAGCTCTGTGGTACGAATGCTTTTCTCTCAAGCCGTTACCTTCCAGGTGCCCAGCCCCAGGATGGGCATCTTGGCTCCGGTGTTCAGCTGCACGTAGGTCGCCATGGCCCCTCACTCTGCCAGAGCAGCTGTGCTGCAGCCGCTTCCTGCCCAGCCCGTTTAATAGTGACGGCGCGCTGCCCCAGGGCAGGGGGAGGATGGCAGAACTGCACCTGCACTTTGAGTTCTCACGTGTATAGCAACGGGGCTATGTATTAATCTCAATCCACACAAGTTAAAGTGTAAACTGATACTAAAAGCCGCATAAGTGATGGTGAACACAGAGTGTGCCATAGAACAACCCATGGACTTATCTTCCTCCGTATCCAGTTCATTATCAAATGAGTGGCTGATGGTCGCTGTGCCCTGGTCTAGTTTGTGCTCGTGCAGTGTCTTGCCCCTGTGTACAGTTGCTGGCACATATTTTGATAGTGATTTGCAACACAATTCGGAAGTTTGCCCTGTTGTTTACTGCATGTTTGAGTTAGTAGCACTTTGACCCATGACTTGTTATTAGTAAAGTAGAGGTTTGCCTACAAAGATTCAGCAAACTGGAGTCTCAATTCAAGGCATGAAATACTCGAGAGCTGTCCTATGCTGCCTCACTTGTATGGGAGGTTAGGGCAGGGCCAGGGCCTACCCTGCACCCAGGAACCCATAGACCTTCCATTGGCCAGGGTTGGTCTGTCAGAGAATGGCTCCCCTGTGTGCTGGTGCAGATGGATCTTGAGAGACACGTGGAGTGGCTATTCAGAGGAAGACGTTCTTCCCTTGGCCCAGTGGTGATTTTATCTGCACCTCACAGAGAGGGAAGCAAGACACAGAGCTAGCGCTGCTGCTAAATTCATACAGAGAGTGTGTGGTGAAGTTGAGAAGACGAAGTAGATCCTCAAGTTTTTCAGAATCTTAAGAGGACTATGTTTCTTCTTGTAAATTGTGGAGTTCCCTATTCGTTGCTTTCACTTTTACTTATTTCCATTTATTGGTACAGGTTACAGTGCATTCATAGAGATGAGTTTCAGTGTGCATAGAGATGAGAGTAGAAATGACAAGAGGTGAGCTGTAGGAACATTTTGTAGATGTCATTTAATTGGTGTCATAGAGTATTGCATCCTTTTGCACAAAAATAGCTCAGAACCCAGACAATGGAATGAAGAGTGTATTTTAATGTTTGTGCACATGGGGACAGAGTTAAATCTGAGTGTGATAACATAGCTGCTATGAAATTTCCTCACCGATATCTTAGCAGACTGAATTGTGAATACCTTATGAAGACTTCCAAACATCAAGAAGGTGAAAATCTTTCATTTTCCTTTCACTAAAAAAGAAAGACAAGTTAACATGTGACTGTAATGAAGGGAGGGGATCAACGTTTTCTGTTGGGGTTTTAAGAGATTTACTGTGCATTTTCAAGGGGAAGCTAGCAATTATGACTAACAAACTGACTTTCTGAATTGTCTGGTCTTAAATGAAGACACTAAAGTACTGTCCTCCTCCTTTCTGTCATTTGCACTGAGAAGTAACACAGCTTGCCCTGCTTGATCTCACTGGTCTTTCAGAAGGATGTTCTCAAACCAGTGCTTTTAAGGATTGTTACGTGTGAGACAGAAATCAGACCTGTTTTCCACATCCTGGCCACCAGGCGCTTATATTACAACATCCCAGGGGAATGCTACGTATCCCAGAGAAACAGAAAGCCTGTCCAAAATATGGAAGAGATGGATTTGTGATAATGGATAGCACTGGAATGTGGTCAGCACCTCCTGTTTGTTTTGTGACAGTAGCAATGAATGGGCACTGTGGGCTGTGTGTAGCTGCTGGAAGGCAGTGTGCACAGTATGGAGCTGGGGTGTCAAGTAGGTGTTAGCAGCCAGAGAGTACTGGTGTTGGGATGTTTTCCATTGGTTCAGTGGGACTGGAGGAAGGCTTTTGTTAAAAATAATGTGATTTGTCTCTTTCTCGAGCCAGTGTAATGCCAGACTCTGTCTGACTTCTTTTGCATATTGACCATGGAGTCCTCAGGGTAGTTGGACGTCAGGATTTTGGCCGTGCATTTGTTTTCCAATGCTTTGTCTGCATACATCTCCTGTGATTCCCTGCTTCTCATGGTGAGTCTGTGGTGATGCTTTGGGCCCAGTGGGAAAGATGAAATTGCATGGGATCTGCATCTCAGCCTTGGAATAAGCGTGCTGGCATCTAGGGGAAAGATCCAAGACCAGCAAGAAAAACAGCTACTAAGAGCGGACATTTCCCCCAATGCTGTTCCCATTCTGTAGTGTAAATCTGTTAGGCTTGATTTAGGCAGATTGAGGAGGAGCTGGGACGTCATGCCAGACTAAGAAAGCAGAGCTGCTTAACACAATTTATGACTTTTTAATCCTTTTGCTGAGTCCCCGCGTGTGACTGTGCAGAGGGGTGGACATCCAAGAAGCAGCAGCCACGTTCTGACACTGCCACGGCACAAAGAGCTTGAAGATGTTTTGGCTTCCCACGAAGCCCCAGTGAGTCTGGCTCTGAGGCCATAGCAAGGAGCACTGTTATAAACAGAGGAATGTGGGGAGTGTCTGTGGGACATGAGCTTGTAAGTGTCCTGAAGAGGGGGCTTTTAACCTGGCAGAACTAGGTGAAGCTGTCATTTTTCGAGCTACACCAAATGAGGTGTTTTGGTGACAGAAGGAGTTGTAACTTGCCAACAAGAAGATAACTGAAGAGGCATGAGAGTGGAAGGGGGGAGTCAATAAAACTGAGACAACAGCCAGCAAAGCCCTCGAGGCGCTGATGTATGAGTTGTTCAAAGATGGCATATTTGAAATAAGTAAATACATGATATTTAGGCTCATTTGTTCAGTTACCAGGGTGAAAAAGTAATGCTTTACTAAGATGTTAGAGATGCTTTGTCTCCCAAATGATTCCAGCTTTCCAAACACGTCCCATTTAAACAGCTCTTTGCATACAATTGAGATCAGGGTAAAGAACATTGAAATGTTAGGAGCTTGAAGGAGACAAGCTGGAACTTAGGGGACCATTTCACAGATTCTCCATCTTCTGTTTAAGCTGGGAAAAAGCTTAATTCCCATCCAGTATTACTGGCCAGCAACTGTCCCAGTCTAGACAGGTATTTGTGCTGGGCCCCTCAAAGTGATGAATGTCAGCTAAAGGAAAAGGATGGTTTTGGTTACATGGAGATCAAGTCCTGTGGTGGACTGGAACCTGAACTTTCCATATAATAATGCCTAAGGTAATAGTAAAAGATCCATTAGTAGAAAGGCCTGGTAGTTTTCAGTCATTCAGTCATCAGGTAATTAATTCCCTCTCTACAATTTGCATAATTAGAAAAGACTATAGTAAACATCTCAGCAATTATGGAGCACCTAGAAAATGAAACAGTGGACACTGTTACTGCACTTAAAGAAGAAGTTCAAAGCTTAACCTAAGAAGTATTGCAAAATGGAATGACTTTAGGTATGTTATGAGTTGCGCAAGGAAGATTTTACACAGTGGTAAATGCTAGTTGTTTTTATGTAGATCAATGCGGTAGATTAGAAACAGACATCTATAAGATATTGCATCAAACTTAAGTACTGCATAAAGTAAGCCAGGATGGTGTAAGCTTGAGCTTAACTGACTTTTTAACCAAAATGACTCCTGCCTTCCCAGATTGGATTGGTTAAATAAGTTACTTGTAGGGATTGTGTGGGTAGTAGCTATATGTATCCTTCCTTCTTGTATGATTCAATGTTGGGTATGTATCCCTAAATGTGAAGGTCAAAGATGGTGAGAATTGAGATATAATCATCATAATCCTTAAAAGGAGGGATTGATATAGGCTGGTTTGTTTAGCAATAGGGACCGGTATATTAGTTTAAAGACCAATATATTAGTTTAGTGAAAGGAATCAATGTGTGCTAGGTTGAAAATTTCCATTTCAGTTTTGCTCAGTGTGTAAACAGCCTTGCTTTCACATAATTCTGTATCATGAAAAGCACTGGAGTAATTAATTGACTACTTATCTTTGCATTTCACCAGGTGCAAGGATGTTTTCCTTGGATTTTCACATATATTGTTTAGGAAGTTGCCCACTATAGCCTCACTAGCAATGGAAATTTGCCAAATTGAGGAAAAAACTGCTAAACATCAACTAAAAATCTCAGAGATACTGCTGATGGTAGAAAAATAGGGAAAAAGAAGGCATGCATATGACCACTTGAGATGCCACTATACAGGCCCAGAGGGACATCAGTGTATATTCACGAGTTCTTCAGAAAGAATGAATATGTATACAGATATATTGCATATGTATGTCTTAACTGTTTAAATGTAGAACATGAACCCGGAGAGCACAAGCTTGTTTGTCAAGCTGCTCAGAACACACTGTGAGGAATAAAGGAATGCTTCTTTCAAATACCACATTGGAATGGTACAAATTTTCTGTGATATCTTGGTGCTACATGGCCTGCCATGACATTACCATTTCAATTCTACTGTGCCAGTGCTCAAACAAGAATGAAGAAGAAGAGTAAAATTCATAGAGATTTTATCTGATTTCAAAAATAAGGGATCCAACCCCCAACCCCTACAACATTTCAACCAGTAATGATTTCATGCATTAAATTTACTTGTGGATAAAACACTGGTGACTTCAAATGCAGTGGTGGATGTCTGTTCATGCATGTGGTTTCTCAGCCTGTGGTCTGCGCTGATGTAAGACTAGAGGCACTTGCTGAATAGTGGTTAAAGCTTCCAAGCTGTCCTTGCTTTCCGCATAGTAGTTCTGCCCAGATACATCAGTAATCCTCCTCTCTTCCAATAAGCACAAAATTGTAACATCCCACATTTTGATCCATTGAACAATACTCTTTTCATCATACAAGTAACTAACTCAGACAAAAGCAATGGAATAAATGTCCTTTGACTTCACTGGCAGCAATAGGGCAGATGTCATAAGAAGGATGAATACAGAGCTCAGGGTTAGAGGAGAGGCACATGAAGCACTCAGGATCTGGTGAAGGCCAAGTTCTAAACAGCATCAGTATTCAGCGTGGAAAGGGTACTCCTTGTGTGTTTTGACCCTGAAAGAAATCAAAAAGAGGAGGTTCTTTTCATGGCTAAGTCAAGTGTCAGGTAGAGATGTGTTTGGTGCATGGGGGAGCCACCAAAGCAGGATTTTAAGGGGCCTGGGGCGACCTGATGTAGTGGCTGGCATCCCAGCCAAAGGTGAAGGTGTTGGGACTACATGGTCTTTAAGGTCCCCTCCAATCTGAGCCATTCTGGGATTCTATGACTCCATGATCTGAATTGTGTGATTGCCAGACAAAAGTGAGAAGATGCACCTCTTGATTTCTCTAATGTAGAGAAAGGCAAATTGGTGCCTCAGAGCCCATCTTTTGGGGTTCAAGCTAGGGAGTTTCTTGGAAACTGAATTGGAAATGAGCATGTGGTCAATGGTTTTTTAGCTTTGACTTCAAAACGAGTATGTTTACCTGTCTGTTGAAGAACTATTACTGGACAAACCTTCTACTACTTGAATTAATAACTTTCTGCAATGAACTGAATTTCATGTTGCCTAGCAGCTCTGACAGAAACCTCTCTGTAGAGATAATTCAAAAGGAAGGACTTGAAAGTAAAGAATCAGTGTCACTTACTGGCTCAATACACCCATCCTCCAGTTCCTGTTAAGGCTGAGAATAGTTGCCATCTCTTCTTTAGTCAATTCAAAGTCAAAGACCTAACAAGAAAAAAGGCTGGAAATCACCTCTTTGAAAGAAATGGAACAACGTGAAGAAAATAGGCTGAGAAAGTGGATTAATAGTGGAGGATCCATTCTATGCCATGGACTGCTGACCTAAGAGATAGAGGACAGAGCTTTTTATGGATACAAGAAATTGTTTATGAGCATTGCTCATTCTGCATTAGATTTTTCATCTATGTTATTGGTCTTGGCCTCCAAGCCTGCTCTGAATAATCCTTTATCCACAAAGCCACACAACATTAAATGTCATAAAAGTCCTCACCAATTGTATCCATTGCTTTGCACTCAGAGTTAAACAGGCAGGTAGAGAAAGCTCTGTACTCTTGTCTGAGGAGGGCTTGGAAAGGCTGAGTAAGGATCCCTGTTTGCTCTGCAGGGAGAAGTGAAACCAGGTCACCTGTAATCACTCACCTTGAAGTTCTCCACAATGCGCTGTGGTGTGACAGACTTGGGGATCACAATCACATTTCTCTGGATGTGGAAGCGAAGGAGCACCTGCAAGAATTGACCACGAAGTCAGAGAGAAGACAGGTGGTGATGTTGCCGCAGAAGCTAAACGTGTTCAAGAGCAATTTGCCTGAGCTGCAGCCACTTTTGTAGAGTGGTCTTTCAAGTCATTCCTGTCCTATGGCCTGCGTAGTGCTTTCCGAAGAGCAAAGGGTGATGTTGAGGATCCCTACATTAGAGGCTTCCTGTCCAATCTGGTTTTGAGGCAGTCAGTTACTTTCTTTCTTACCTGAACTTTCAGTTAGTTACGCAAAACTTTGTGAAGCACTGGAAGAGCCTGCTGAGAGAAATGGTATATTCCCTGTTCTTGGAGACACTCATTGTCAGGCTGGATGAGGCTCTGGGCAATCTGACCTAGCTGTAGGTCTTCCTGTTTGTTGCAGAGGGGTTGGACTAGGTGATTGTTAAGGGTCCCTTGCAACTCAAATGATTCTATGATTCTACACTTCATTTTCTGTAACAGGACATGTGATGAAAAATTAAACCTGAAGAAGGGGCAAGAATCTTTTCTTTGTTGGTGGACAAAGAAATAATAGTGTAATATACTGCAGGCCATAGAAGGAACAATCTGCATTGTCAGAGAATAATCAGAGGAATACCACAGCTTGTAGACAACGGATTTAGGTTTTATCTGCTCCTCAGACATAACTTTTTTTTTTTTTAAATGACAACATTATGGGAAGCAGTACCCACCATCCAGCACCCACCTACCTGTGCTGCTGATTTGTTGTGCTTAGCTGCAATCTCTTTAATCCTGGGGTCATCCAGAGGTAAAGGATCCTCTGGCTTAGCCCTACACAAGGAGCAGAAAATCAGTGGCAAGGAAAGTAGTCATAAAAATGCTTAAGTAATTAAGCACCCTTGTAAAATGCCAGTGATCTTACCATGGTCTGTCAGGAGAGCAAAAGGGACTATATGCTGTCACGGCTATCCCTTTGGATTGACAGTAGTTGATCAGCTTCTCCTGGGTCAGGTATGGATGACATTCAATCTATAAACACAAAGGCACAGAGGATGATGGTGAAAAACTTTGAAGAATTACTGTATGCCAATGGTTATCACCCAATGCAGTGAGAGGCTGCCATCTGCACCAGTGGGTGGAAGTCTTGGGTGATAATATGCAACCTTCATTTTCTATTAGAAAACTACTAAAAGTAAAGTATTTACAGTTTGTCTGAAGAGGTTTCATGAAACTCATCTCTGTTTTCTCTATCCTTCTAGAAAGAATGTTTCATGAGGAAATACATCCACAGTTGTATACAGCAGTTCATCAAGTTGAGAGAAAAAAAAAAGGTGACTAATTCAGAGCTTTTTGCACCCAGAAATACATGTAGAGTTGAATGTAGGATATGTGCCTTCTTCACATTGTTCTCCTTTTCCATATCCCCATTCAACAGATCAGGTCGTCATAGTCAGTGAAGGATGTGTACTTGGGGTCACTTATCAGCTTACCTGGTTGTTTGCAGGCTTGTATTTCAGTCCTGGCTTGTTCAAGATTCTTTCAATCTGCTCGTGGTTGAAGTTGGAGATGCCAATGGCTTTTACCAGGCCAGCATCCATCAGCTCTTCCATGGCCTAGCAGAAAGAGGAGCAAATTCAGCATCTGGTATAAAAGGGGGGTCCTGAAGATGATGATCTGCATCATGTTTCCCATTTTCACAAGAAGCACAAATTAACCATTTAGACATTAATATAATAGACTATTCGAATAGATTAACCATTCCCCGAGGGAAACACGGGTGTCATCTCACCCAAGTTCAGAGTCTCACTTATTGACACTGTGAAAAATCACACCAAGTTGCATGAGGAAAAGGACAATGATACTCAGCAGTGCGCTGCTGCACAAGCAGGGGTGGTTTGTGCCCAGGCTGTAGGTAAGCTCATAACCTGAAATGCCTTTATTCCTGCAAAAGTGTGTTTGAGCAGTTCAAGATCTGCCTGAGGACTTGTGGTGAATTGGACAGTTGTTACGGAAAAAGATGTCAGCATGACCATCTCCTCTGTGGTCTGCAGCTTTCATGAAAGAGTTTTTGTCTCTCCCTTTGGGAGAGACACTGAGAGAACAGCAGTGCGGAAGTAATGACTAAGCATGTTAAAATCTAGTTCATAGTGTCTTGATTTCCTTCCAAGTAAATGCACATGCGTGAGAGGACAGTTCTGAGATGGCAGAATGCAATGAAAACACGGAAAGGACTCTCAAAGACAGAAAACTGGACTGCTGCTGTGGATTAACTTACCTCCCATGTTTGTAGGAGTTCGGTGTTGCTGGGTATAACCATGCCATTTTCGTCTGTGGGAAACAGATTCTCTCCTGCCTGTAAGCATGGAATAGAAATGCTTGTAACAATCCCATTAGGGAAGCTGGCATTGTAAGGAAATCAGACAGGAGTATAGGAAGCTAAAGGTAATAGTATATGAAAGGAAAAACATATTCTCATCATATGATAATTAAGTCTTGAACCAAATCTTCTTTTTAATTCAGGCAGAGTAAGGCATCCTTGCCATCCCAGTAAAGGCAGGAAATTCTGCTGCCTCCCTCATTTACCCTTCCTGCAAAGGGTACTTTTGAAATGAACATACTTCTGTAGTTATGTGAGCGAAAGCAGAGTAACTCATGCTTGCAGCTGAGAGGCATGAGCTTGTTGCTAGATTTTCCTGCCCTGTTATCTAGAGGACAGAGGATGCCATCCAAGCAGTGCACTCACGGGAAGAATTCCTAAACCTCACTTACATGGGCAGCTGTAAGGGAACTGTTGAATCACGGCCTGAACCACTGATTGGTCACCTGAGGTGAGCATCGAGTCAGCCATGGGGGCACAGGTGGAGGTAATAATAGCTGTGTGATTGGAAGGGGTGGAGCCTGGCTCCACCTCTCCCCAAGCCCCATTTAAGGGCTGACCACCACCAGGAAAGGATCTCTTCTTGGAGATCCCTCCTGCGTGGAGTCCACTGTGAGCCTTTTCCATCTAAAGGTGAGCCATTTTTCCTTTTGTATTATTTGTATACCATCTGTATAGACCTAACTAAATATACCATCTTCTATACTATTCTTAAAGTGCCATCTTTAAGATAACTCACATTACAGCAGCGTAGAGCTGAATGAGCAGCACCAGAGATATGGGATGTTTCAGGACAGGAAAAGCAGTGGTGCTGAAAGCCTAGCTGGCTGCTGTGGAGAGCTCACCCAAGAGACCAAGTCAATGGAATTGCCATTTCTGTACCTTGAAGCCAGATGGCCAGTGGATGAGATAGAGATCCAGGTAATCCAGTCTTAGATCAGCGAGAGTTTTCTGACAGGCTCCTTTCACCAGATGCTTTTCATGAAACGTGGACCATAACTGTAGACAAAAAGCCAAACCACACTGCGATCTGCTGGGTTAAAGCTTTGTGTGCCCTTTTGTAAAGACAGAAATACTTTCTTCGTTGGAAGGCCATGGGGAATAAAGGCATCTGACATCGATGTCAGAAACCTGCTTGCCCAGAACCTCATGTTCCTCACGCAACAGAGAATTGTGAGCCCCACTGCTGGAGCAAGAACTACGATGCACCACAGGTGCTACCACTGTAATGCTTGTCTACTCTGCTGTGTTTTGTCATCAAGAGGGTGCCTTTAGCACACTGGTAGTGCCTCTGTACCAAGCCACTATCACAGGTGATCTCAGAAATCGGTGACACACAGCTCTATCTTCCTCAGTGCTACCTGCCTTCTGTCTCTTTTCCTGCTCTCCTTCACCCATGCCCGTGCTCTGCAGGTGGTCTCTGTGCTCCAGCAGGGGCATGACATGCAGGGCCAGGTCCCTCCTCATTCCACAGCACTTCTTCCCCTCTGCAAAGGGCTGGGCTGTGGTGCTGAAGCACACAGTGCACTGGGTGGAGGAAGAGTGGCTGCTCTTATGGGGTATGCATAGAAGGGACCATTCACAGGGAGAGAATGTGCTGAGGAAGGAAGGGCTTCCCCTTGGCTGTGGAGTCAGGTCCCTGTGAGCACAGGGCTGTCTTCTCCAGGTGAGTTCAGGCTGAACAGAGAGCAGCCGGTCAGTGAGCTGGGAAGAAATGTGGTTTCTGTCCTCTGCTCACAGCTCAGTGAGCTCACTGTCCCTGTCAAATGAGTGCAAGGGAATCGCAATAGATGTGAGGAAGGTCAGGTGGTGTTTCCAGTATCCACAGGGCACATCCTTCCATAAACACCATAGTGATTGGGGTGAAGCAGTAAGCTTGAATCAGGAGTGACTTGAAGGATGTGAAGAACTGCTTCACGGTACAGCAAAAAGCTTGTCCCTAAGCTACCTACTCTATAAGTAGCATAGGCAAATCATTTTTTCACCCCTGCTCTGGGACAGAAGAGCATCAGATGTTTACCTTACTGACAATGAAGAGGTCCTCTCGTTTCACAACACCTTCCTTGATTTTCTGATGGATCCCATCCCCAACCTCCTTCTCATTCCGGTACACATAGGCACCATCAAAGTGGCGATATCCAGCGTCGATCGCAGCCATCACTGCAGCTGTCACTTGTTCTGGTGAGGACTGAAAACAACAAGGCTTTCTTACAAAGCTCAAATCAGTGCAGGCTAAATACCTGTTTCCTTGCAAAACAAGAATGGGAAAACTACCTTACAGATAGTAACACTCCCTAATATTATTTATTTCCCAAGAGCAGCACTTTGGAACTTGAAGCCCACCTCCATCCATTTCTCTGTAGCACCGCTCTCACACAGGCTCAGTCCCGCAGCCGAGCTTGGTGCCAGGGAGCTCTGTGGTACAAATGCTTTTCTCTCAAGCCGTTACCTTCCAGGTGCCCAGCCCCAGGATGGGCATCTTGGCTCCGGTGTTCAGCTGCACGTAGGTCGCCATGGCCCCTCACTCTGCCAGAGCAGCTGTGCTGCAGCCGCTTCCTGCCCAGCCCGTTTAATAGTGACGGCGCTGCTCCTGAGCGGGGGGAGGATGGCGGAGTTGCGCCTGCGCTCTGAGTTCTCACGTGTCCAGCAGCAGGGCTGCGGATTAATCTCAGTTTACACAAGTTAATGTGGAAGCTGTAATCATTCAAAGAAGTGAAATCATCTGTGGAAGTGATCAGCAACTGAGGACGTGCCTGTGAGCACCCCACAAACCTTTCCTCCCCATCCGTTTCCTTATCAGAAGGAGGGCTAAGGGTTGCTCTGCCCTGGTCCGGTTTGTGCTTGTACAGGGCCTTGCCCCTGGGTACAATTGCTGGCATATGTTTTGGTTGTGATTTGCAACACCTGTAAACTTCTCCCTGATTGTTACTGCCTGTTTGAGTTAGTGGCACTCTGAACCACAACTTGGCATTAATAAAGCCAGAAGTTGCCCTACAATGATTCATTAAACTGGAGCCCCAAGACAAGGCATGAAACTGCTCACAGAGCCATCCTGTGCTGCCACATTTATTGCTGGGCAACTCAGGTGGAGACCAGGTCTATCCCTTTGTCCCACTCTTGTCCAAGTTGGCTCAGTGGCTTCTGGTAACCCCATGAGCTGGAGCAGACCTACGGTGAGCTGATATATATATGATACATGTGGCAACTGAACAAAGCTGTTTCCGTTGCCTGCAGGTAACGTTATCTGGGCTTCAAAGAACAGGAACTGAGGCACAGATTAAACACTGCTGCCAAAGTTACTGCTGGGCATAGGTGCTTAAGAGCAGAAGTCAAAGTGTGTCCTCAGTGTTTTCATGATCATAAGAGGATAACCTTTCTTCTTGTATATTGTTCTTTTCCCTTGTAATTCTTCTATGTTATTGGTACAGGCTTCTGCAGGCATGTCCAACCTGCAGCCCATGAGCTGGCTGTGGCCCAGCTGAGCTCACCTTGCAGCCTGTGCCCTGCTGCCAGATCAGCCCCTGCCCTGCTGAGCCCTGCCCCAGGACACATGTAGGGCGCAGTCCAGTGCTGACAAATAATATGGCACTACGGTTAATTTGCAAGGAAATCATGCCAGTTTTCAAAGATGATGATTTCAAAGAACATATGCAGAAACATGCTGCCAAATTTGATGCGTATCAAGGAGTGCTTTGTAAAGACAAAATAGTGGAACTGAAAAAAGGTCTGTACCCTCAATAAAATATTAAAAAAAAACCTTAAATTTCAAGCGGACTTTGTTATAAAAGCTTGTTACAAGATAGCAGATCTGATTGCAAAAAATTCAAAACCATTTTCTGATGGTGAGTTTGTTAAGCATTGGATGGAAAACAAGGCAGAGACAATGTGTTCTGATAAAACAAGGGATTTTTCTAAAATCAGTTTGTCTCACCTGACTATAGCCAGGTGAACTGAAGAAATAGGAAAACCAATTAAAAAAACCTTTTGTAGAGTAAAGCTAATTTCAAATGTTATGCTTTGATGATAGATGAAAGTACAGATATGGCTCAGCTCCATTTGCATTAGAGTTATTGATATAAATAGAAAGTCACTGAAGAAATGGCTTCTTTGTTGCCATTGAAAAACACAAATTGATTTCTACAAAACAGTGAAAAAATACATTAAAGCAATTTTCTTTAACCATTGTCATTGTATCTAGTATAGCTACTGATAGTGTCCCAGTGATGATATAAAAGAGAGTATTATAAAATTAATAGAAGATGAGGCAGTTATTACCAGTAATTCATGTTTGATGACATACCACTGCATCAGCACCCCTCCTGTGTTGGAATACCTCTCCTATGTAGATAGGCTGAAGAAACTGGGCTTGTTTAGCCTGGAAAAGAGAAGGCTGTGTGAAGACGTCATTGCAGCCTTCCAGAATTTAAAGGGAGTTTATAAACAGGAGAGAAAACAACTTTTTACATGTGTAGATAGCGATAGTACAAGACGGAATGGTTTTAAACTAAAGGAAGGCAGATTTAGATTAGATGTCAAGGGGAAGTTATTTACTGAGAGAGTGATGAGGTGCTAAAACAGGTTGCCCATAGGGGCTGTGGATACCCCATCCCTGGAGGTGTTCAAGGCCACGTTGGATGGGGCCCTGGGGAGTCTGATCTAGTACCTGAACTAACAGCTGGCAACCTTGCCTGTGGCAGGGTGTTGGAACTTGATGATCCTTGAGGTCCCTTCCAACCCAAGTCGTTCTATGATCCAATGGTCAGACAACAACAAAATTTGTATGCAGAAGCTCTAAAAATGGATAATATCGTGCAAATTGTCATTTTTGTCATTGGACTGAATCATTGCCAGTTCTAGGAGACCCTTAAAAGTGTGTGTTCTGATTATGGGGTTATCATTTACTTTTCTGTAGGGAGGTGGCTAAGTTGGGGTAAAATGCTGAAAACATGTTACGATTTGCAAAGTGAAAAAAGTCCTTTATGCAATCAAAAGGAAAATTTGTGCCAGAACTTGAAGTTTAAAAATGGCTTGCAGATTTAGCATTTTTGGTGGATTTGACTGCTCATTTAAATGAGCTAAATGTGCGTCTTCAGAGTGAAAAGCACTTTTTATCTGTGCGATGTTTCAGACAATAACAGCATTTGAAATGAAATTTAAATTGTGGCAAGCTCAAGTTATGACAAATAGTTTCATTCATTTTGATACACTGTCTAAACACAGTGCTGTATACAGTGTAAAATATGCAGTCCTGCTTTCCATTTTGATTCAGAAATATAAGAACTTGTTTCAAGGTTTAAAAAAAAGTTATCATATTTCTGTATATTTGTGAATTCGTTTTCAGTCAACATAAATATATTACTTTTTTCATGTGGAATTTATGGAGTTGCAATCAGACATTCCACTCAAAGAACAATTTGTTCATGTCTCTTTACTGGACATTCATAAGCCCTATCTTTCCAAAGAAAAATATCCCTCGATTCACAGTCACGCCTTATTCATGTCATCACTTTTTGGCAGTATGTACATTTGTGATCAGTTTTTTCAAGGATGAAGCACAAGAAGAGTAATATTTCTTCAAAAATCTCTGATGAACACCTAGAGAACTCACTAGGAATGGCAACCACTGCCATCGAACCAGCCTGATGCATTAGTTTCACAAAACAAGGTCAAACATCCCACTAGTTCTATGTTGTTGTTGCTCTCAGTTTTTTGTTTGAAGAAAAAATATGTTAAAAAACGTTCTGTTATTTATATACATTAAATTTATTATATCTTCTGTATTCAGCCCAAGGCAATTCCTGTTTGCGCAATGCAGCCCTACCAAGCCAAAAGTTTGAACAACCATCAGCTACAGACAGGTCCCCATGGCCTGTTTTCAAAGGCCAGTACGTTCACTGGGGTGAGTTTTACAATGCAGAGAGATGGAGTAGAGATGAGAAGAGGTGAGCTGTAGCAACATGATTGTTGTAGGATAACTCATACTTTTGCAAAAAAATAGCACAGAGCCCAGATGATAGAATGAAGGGTGTATTTTAATGTTTGTGCACACGGGGGCAGAGTTAAACTTGAATGTGACCATGTCACTGCTACGGAATTTGTTATCCTTTTGCTGAGTCCCCACGTGTGGTTGTACAGAGATGGACATCCAAGAAGCAGCAGCCACATTCTGACACTGCCACGGCACAAAGAGCTTGAAGAAGTTATGTTTTGGCTTCCCAGGAAGCCCCAGTGAGTCTGGCTCTGAGGCCATAGCAAGGAGCACTGTTATAAACAGAGGAATGTGGGGAGTGTCTGTGGGACATGAGCTTGTAAGTGTCCTGAAGAGGGGGCTTTTAACCTGGCAGAACTAGGTGAAGCTGTCATTTTTCGAGCTACACCAAATGAGGTGTTTTGGTGACAGAAGGAGTTGTAACTTGCCCACAAGAAGATAACTGAAGAGGCAGAGGAAAAGGGAGTCAATAAGACTGTGAGACAGCAGCCAGCAAAGCCCTCGATGTGCTACTACAGGAGGTGTTGACAGCAGACATATTTGAAATAAGTACATGGTACTAAGGCTCATTGTTCAGTTACCAGGGTGATAAAGTAATGCTCTACAAATATATTAAATAAGTGATGCGTAGTGTCCCCAAATGACTTTAGCTTTCCAAACACATTCCATTTAAACAGCTCTCTATGTATAACTGAGATCAGAATAAAGAATATTGGAAAGTTAAAGAGTTTGAAGGAAGGAAATTGGCATTTATAGGACCATTTCACAGAGTCTTCATTTTCTGTTTAAACTGGGAAAAACGTATTTCATAGAGTGTTCCTATATCTGCAAACAGGGGTTTAGCAAGGTGAGAGCATAATGAAATCTCCTTGGTTTAAAATCTCCTTTGTTTAAACAGAGAAATACACACTGTGTGACACAAAGAAAGAAACACCACCCATCCGGTATTTCTAGCCAGCAACTATCCCAATTGAGGCAGGTATTTGTCCTTGGCCCCACAAAGTGATGACTCACCCAAACACCTCCAGGGAAAGAAACCACTCAGAACCATGTACAAGCATGAGCAGTGCTTGTACTTATCAAAGACAGAGTTAACATGGTAGTAGTTATTGGGCTGTAAAGCTATGTAAGTCTTCAAAAGCAGAGGTCGTGGTAAAGCAAGCACATTGCTATTACTATTCCTTGAACACCGAAGGTGAGTGCATAAGGTAGGGATCCAGGTAATCCAGTTCCAGGCTGCCAAGTGTCTTTGAGCACGCTCCTTTCAGCAGAGGTTTTTAAAAAAATGTGCACTTAGCATTCAGTTGTTTCCCATTTTCCTTGATAAGGATAACCAAGAAAGCCCTATACCACATGCTCCCTGGGACATGCACAGAGCAGATTGTATTGCCCCATGATGCTCAGAACCTCATCTCCCTCACAGTAGAGAACTGTGAGCTGAACTGCTGGAAGAAGCACCAATTTGTTCCATAAGCACCAGCCATGAGCCAAGAAGACAGGTTAAACATTGACACTTTATTTCATTTCAAAAAGAAAGCTTCCCCCACAACCACCCTTACACCATTATTTCAGCCAGTAATGATTTCACCATTTAAATTAACTTTGTGCTGATGTAAAACTGAAGGCACTTGCTGAATAGTGGTTAAAGCATCCAAGCTGTCCTTGCTTTCCGCATAGTAGTTCTGCCCAGATACATCAGTAATCCTCCTCTCTTCCAATAAGCACAAAATTGTAACATCCCACATTTTGTTCCGTTGAACAATACTCTTTTCATCATACAAATAACTAACTCAGACAAAAGCAATGGAATAAATGTCCTTTGACTTCACTGGCAGCAATAGGGCAGATGTCATAAGAAGGATGAATACAGAGCTCAAGGTTAGAGGAGAGGCACATGAAACGCTCGGGGTCCAGTGAAGGCCAAGTTCTAAAGAGCATCAGTATTCAGCGTGGAAAGGGTACTCCTTGTGTGTTTTGGCCCTGAAAGAAATCAAAAAGAGGAGGTTCTTTTCATGGCTACGTCAAGTGTCAGGTAGAGATGTGTTCGGTGCATNGTGAAGAAAATAGGCTGAGAAAGTGGATTAATAGTGGAGGATCCATTCTATGCCATGGACTGCTGACCTAAGAGATAGAGGACAGAGCTTTTTATGGATACAAGAAATTGTTTATGAGCGTTGCTCATTCTGCATTAGATTTTTCATCTATGTTATTGGTCTTGGCCTCCAAGCCCAGCTCAAATAATCCTTTAGGAGTGGTAAACAGGCAGGTAGGGAAAGCCCTGTACTCTTGTCTGAGGAGGGCTTGGGAAGGCTGAGAAAGGATCCCCGTTTGCTCTGCAGGAAGAAGTGATGCCAGGTTACCTGTAGTCACTCACCTTGAAGTTCTCCACAATGCGCTGTGGTGTGACAGACTTGGGGATCACAATCACATTTCTCTGGATCTGGAAGCGAAGCAGCACCTGCACAAATTGACAACTAAATCAGAGAGAGGACAGGTGGTGATGTTGCCACAGAAGCTGAGTGTGCTCCACAGCAATTTGCCAGATGTACTGTCACCTTTATACAGCAATGTTTCAAGGCATTCCTGCCATACGGCCTCAGAAGCGATGCCTGAAGATGGGTCAAGAATCTTTTCTTTGTTGATGGCCAAATGGATTATAGTGGCATATATTCCAAGACATATAACAAACAGTCTGCATTGTTAGGCAATAATCAGAGGAGTGCCACAGCTTCTAGAGAGTGGCTTTACATTTTATCTGCTCTGTAGGTATATATTTTTTTAATGACAGTGACAAGGGAAGCAGTACACACTGTCCAGCACCTGCCTACCTGTGCCGCTGATTTGTTGTGCTTAGCTGCAATCTCTTTAATCTTGGGGTCATCCAGAGGTAAATGATGTTCTAGTTTAGTCCTAGACAAAGAACGGAAGCTAAATGGCAAGAAACATCCACAGGAACAGGCAACCTAGCAACAGGTATCTTTATCATGATGAATATCTAATGGATTTGTATTTGCAATGCTTCAAGCAAAATTCCTGTCAGCTCCCTTGAAAAATTTCAGATAATCTTACCGTGGCCTGTCTGGAGAGCCAAAGGGACTATATGCTGTCACGGCTATCCCTTTGGATTGACAGTAGTTGATCAGCTTCTCCTGAGTCAGGAAAGGATGAGATTCAATCTGGAGACAAAAAAGTGCAGAGGATGATGGTGGCAGAACCACTCTGATATTGCTGGCTGTGAATAGTTACCGTTTAATGCAGTAAGAGGCTGCCATTTCCCCAAATTTCCCAATAGCATTTGTGATAATATGCATCCTTCATTTTCTCCATAAACCTATTATTATGTATTTACACAGTTTGTATGAAGAGGTTTCATGAAACTCATCTTTGTTTTCCTCCAGAAAGAAAGTCTCAAGAAGAAATATGTCTTCACTTTCAGACAGCAGTTCATCAAG
>VXAB01003849.1:272453-287926 GCA_013399175.1 Odontophorus gujanensis | reverse complement strand
GGAAGGAGCCCAATGAACAGCAGCTCACACATTCTGTGACCATACGATCACTGCTATTCCAGTGCTCACACGCAGTGAGCAAGCACACACAGAGGAGCACATCCACTGCCACCACTCACAGGTGCGAAGTTTCATTCCTTTCACAACTTACACCAGCAGCTTTTTAAAAGTACCCAATATGCCTTCTGTTATGATCTTTGTGTCTAACAAAACCTTGCTAAGTTTAGCTTTTTTTTGCAGCTCTCCAACAAAACTGTCCATCTCTGCAGCAGTACAGTGCCACTCGAAGCCCCCAGAGCAGAGGAGCAGGAGGAAGAGCTGTGTTTCACCGCTATTTTTACCATTCCCACGAGTTTCCCTTCCCTCCTGGGGAAACGAGGCGCCTAAAGCAGCCTGCTGTTTTACCTGCAGCAGATTCGTGAGAGATTGAGCACCAGAGACTTGGAGGCCACGTCTTCTGTTTCAACTATTCTTTGATCCTCCACGTTCCCCTCAGCAATCATTTTGCAATTAAGGACTGAAATACAGAACGTATTATTTTTCCCCCAACAAAAATAACTTCCTTAGAACAAAATCAGCACTGCTTCACATTTCAGTTGACGTGACCTTGCTTACCCCTTTTCTTCTGAATTTCAGTAAAATTTTAAGTGCTTTTAACAATGATTTTCATCAGGGCAACCCAAATGAGTACCTGAAAAGTAGAGCAAAGTCACTTTTGAATATGGCTATCCAAGATTTTGGAAACAAAGGCCTTAACAACAGCATGAGCAGTCCTCAGTTCCTGTGCTGTCAGCGGAGCCCTGGGTGGGTCTAGCAAGGTTGTGCCAGCCTTCAAGGGAGAAAATCACAGAAACACACAGAAATTCATCATTCCTACACAGAACAGACTGAATTGCAGTTGTATGATGTCTTCAAGTTTACCAGAGACATAGACTACTCCATTTTGATTTGTTTCCATTCTCTGAAGTTTATCACGTTACTTGTGACGGTAAGAAATGAAGAGCTTCTTTTCTATCAGTCAAACTACATCGAAGAAGCAAATGAAAAGTTCTGTCACTCTGTAAGATCATTAAACAGTTTATACCACCTTAAAAATTTAAAAGAATGCAAAATTCATTTACCTGAGGTGTGTTCTGATTTGCTGCGTCGCATTACGTGTTTATAAGATGTCAGCTGCATTCAGTTGTTATTGCCTTTTAGCAGAAATGGCCACAGTGATTTCCAGTGTTCAGCAGCAACACTCACTACTGAGCCTAAATCCACAATACTGTTTCATTCAAAAAGGATCTGAGAAAACCTAACCCGCTCTTTGCAAGGTTTTTCTTTTTTTTTTTCTCCTTATTTTTAAACAGTTTTAAACTTTAGTTCACTGCAGAAAGAGTTCAAATATTGTCAAGATCAGCTGTGGTTCCAAGGCAGTAGTTGAACTGATATTGACTGTGAGATTCAAAGCCTGTCATATCTCGGCTACTTGAAAAATTGACATAGTATACACATATAGCATGGCTCCTTTCATGTGGAAAAGGGGAAGAAATCAAATCACAAGGCCAGCAAACCCCCAGAGACAGAGCCAGCAAACTGTCAGGGAAACATTCTGCTTTATAATTCCATATACTGTCACCTTTATTAACTTCAAAACTCACTCTGATGAAAAGAGTAGGACTGAGCTTGATTCACAGAACAGCAAAGCTGCAGTGACCTGGAGAATACGCTTACACTCAGCAATATGAACTACTTCAAAACAGGTTTCACAGTTACCATTATCCCCACTTTACCTCACAAGATTTTGAGTACCTTCTATAAATTAATAACCATTCACTTACACCATGGAAAAAGAGGTTTCTTTTTCAGTCTGCAGGATGGAAGTCATCAGCAACATAGTTGTTAACACTGCTTTTACACAATGCTGCAATTCTAAAGCAAAGGCATGTTTTTTGCCAAGTTAATTCACACCATTTTTGTGCAACAGAAGAACACCACGGGAGGGCACCCCATTTCTTTATTTTCCCCAACTCTCAGAATGCGTTTTGCAAAGAGAATCTTCTTTCTGTGCTATTTCACATGCAAATATTTAGCATTTAACTGCATTTCTGGACACTCCCAAATACAAACATAAAACAGACAGCTCAAACAAAGCCATTTGACATTCCCAGTGACCAAAGAGCATTTGAAACTAAAGCTGTTATGTCTACCAGAACTGAAACAAGTAGAGGGCGGAAAATGAGACTGTACATCAGCACTGCACTGAGATATATGTAAGCTGAATTTTATAAGAAAAAACATGACATTTCAACCCAGCTACAAGTACTCAACATGTTTAAACACTAATTTCTAAATACTGCATTCAGTGCACAAAACGTCCCAATCCTACATCAATTTGAAGGCAGCAGCAAGATCTCGAGTAGCATTCCTTGAAGCAGCAGCATTTAATTCTGCTCTGTTTGATAAAACCCTGCAGTTGCTCAGATCAAGGTTTCCTACTTGGAAGGTCTAATTCATAAATCCATCCCAAAAGAGAGTGCATTCATCAGTTCTAGGATATGCCTTTCTCCATTGCCTAGGTAAATCTATAACTCAAGTTCAAATATAAATCCACTCTCAAGTGCCAACTGAATCATAAATTAAGTCAAATTTTAAAGCCCTGTAGTTGAGTTTGATAATGCAGTTGGCTTGACGTTTTGTTTCCATAACCAACCCAGGAAGTTGCATAAGGGATCTCAGCCCTGCAGCTCTTTCTTCAAGGTCTTCCAGTACCATTAGAGCTGTATCAAGTCTTTCCAGAAGAGCATGTCTTCATAAACTGTGTATATACAGAAGACTAATTAAGTTTGCTTTCCTTTATCTCCCCACATGCATTAATTAAAAAGAAAAAAAAACAGATAAAAAACACTAATACTAGGCATACAGCAATGCTTCCTGCACTTCTGCACAATTCCTGTAAGTGGTCACCAAATATCATCAGAACTCCAACAGATGGCACTCTGCAGAGCTATGGCTGCCTCTCGCAACGTACTGAAGAACTCTTTGGACTGTTTGGCACTTATTTTAGACAAATGGCCTAGTTCACATAATTTATAAAAAGTGAGCTCACCTTTCACGTGTTGTCTTCCTGACTGCCCTCCAGCAATATGATGACTAACAGAGCTGATCCGTCAGGCTAAAAGAAAACTTTTTCAGCAGTTAGACATTCTAATCTGATACTGATGAAGTGTTTACCTGCTCCTGTTCAGATCTGGAAAAGGAACACATGAAATGAGCCACTGCAGAAGCTATTAATGTGACAAGCAGCTTAGCAATATACACTTCAGCTTGTTACTGCTAACAACTAGGGAAGTCAGAATAAATGTAACGCACAAATACACAAAGAGTCCCTACATTTTTATTTAAAGAAATACATTCAAATGCAGCATTGAGAACAGAGAGTGGAATATCAACAGTTAGAGAACCTATGCTTAATTATGTAGTTGTTTTTGTTGTTTTTTCTTTAATAAACTAGCACCACTGAGTCACGAGTCACAGACTAAATTATTTCCAGATGTGTAAAAAACCACCCCTACAGGATTATAAAATTTCTACAGTTTCTAATAAAAACCGATTCTCAATTTACTATTCCTAAAGAGCTGAAAACAGTTTGAATACAATTTCTCATACCTACATGTTGCTCAAGTTACCCATAAAAGACAGTTTATTCTTAAGTCTGTACATCCCAATCAAGCGAAAAAATGTCTAAAAGTCAGCCTTCCACGGCTCTTTACAAACTGAAGTATGAAAGATCTACTGTGTCATAAATTTACACAGTGCAGTAGGTACAAGTCTGATCATACAAAATAAGAGCTTCGTAGCCCATAAAAATACTAAAATCAACTACAAAACTCTTAGTGTTCAGTCGAGCTGTCTCAAGCAGCCACTACACCAAATTCCAAAAACAATGATTTGTTTATAGCACAGCTGCTTGAGCACGTTCACAATGGGAAAAAGCCCAATGCCTCACCGTAAAACTGATTTATAATCCTAATTTCCCACTCAAATTCAGTGGTAATATTAGTGTTTGTTATCTATTTTAATCTAACAAGACCATCGTGTATTTGTAGATTGTGTTTGTATTGTTCAAAGTGCTAAAAGTGCAGTCAGAGAATAGAGTTTTGCACACATTTTCCAGTACACCCTTCTCTGGCACAGGCAACTTAAGTAAGCATCTGTAGGTCTGCGAGGTCAAAAAGGCACACACTCATTTGTACATGCTCAAGTAAAATCAAGCACTTTGCTTTGAAGTCCTGTTCTAAATACTAAATTGTTGTCTGAGTAGGGAGCATCCAGAATATCCTACAAGCAGATGTCTGGTTTCTTATAAATACCCTGATACAGCTGCTTACATGGTGATGGTGAAAAAAGAATGCTTTGTTTTTAAACTCGTGGTATCCAAGTATTGCTCTGGAATATACGGAAATTAAATCTGTGCTCTCTCACTCTATCAAGCAAAGTCCAGCGTTATAGTAGCTCATGTGGTTTATCAATTCACAACAGTTAACACAGACAAAACACTCCTTCAGTATCTGTTCTTCTACTGGAGACCATCTACAGCTTGAATGAAAACGAAACTGAAGAATTATTCAAGCAAGATCATTTGTAAGGAAACAACAGAACTGAAACGCACCTCAACCAGAATACAGACTTTCACAAATTAACAGTTTCACTGTCCTTCCCTACAGTGGTCTTCTACGACATGCATCATAATAACTAGTGCTGTTAAAAACTAAGAACATATCCCTCTTAACAAAGCTAACAAATTTTTCTAGTGGGCACATTGGCTTGCTGGAACGTTTATAATAATCCTTGCAAAATGAGGTCTGGAATGTGACATCAGCACCATTATACAGGATGCGGATAAAGTGTTCTTTGGGTCTCTTCCCATCCTGCCACATCTCAAAAACTAATCTGGCAGCAAACCGTGGAAATCTGGCCTCTGTAATGCCCAAGGCACTAAGAACAGGTGACAGTGTGACATCATGTGCAGAGTGAAGGACAAATATTTCTTCTTTCTTGCCTTCTGCAATTCGCTGAAGCCGATTAACAGTCTGGTTGAGGAGAGGGTGAGTAGCCAACAGTGCATACAGGAAATAAAGTTTCTTTTCCTGTCTTTCTCTCTCATCCTCCAACTGATGTCTTTTGATCACTTTGAAGTGTTCCATACCAATGCAGCCAGTTTTGGTACAGGGGAAACTGACATTGTGGCAAAAATAGCACAAGAGAGAATCTATCGGGTTAGAAGCTCTCAACTGCCTGGTAGGAATGCCTACAATCTTTGCCATATCCACGTATATTTTCTCCAAATAATTGTTCTTCACCCGCAAACTGTACTGCCTGCGCTGCTCCTCTTCTAGGTAGTGGTTCCGCATAGGACAGTCACAGCTTCCAGAACAAAAAATGGTGCTCCACTGATGCCTCATGTTAATTTTTTTCCAGTCAAAATCTGGCAAAAAGGTGTAGAGCAGCGCCAGCGCACTCTGCAGGGTTCGGCTTTTTCCTGTTGTCTCCAAGTAGAGCTGTTTTGCTGTCCAGTCACTCAGAAGCAGTTTGTGTTTGTTTATATAAATCTCTCGCAGTAGTTGTCCATTTCGCAAGTGCTGTACAACACCTGAAAGAAATTTTTTGCCTTTTAGTCTTTTGAGAAGCTACAACACACGATCATAATCTCCTTAGTTCTGGAGGGAAAAAATACAGCTAGCAATCTTACTGTTAAAAGCCCTGTTAAAAAGCTACAAACTTCAAAACTGAGCCTCACCTATTCTTGTGCACTAGAAAAATCACATGGAGTGAGATACTTACTGTTCTTTCAGTACCTCTCAGATTTTAGGAGCTAAATTGAGATACAGATAGGAAAAGCTAGTTTTGCACAGTTAGTTTAAAACACTGATGGTTTAATAATGCTTTTTGGACTAGAAATATGGGACTGAGTGAGTGTAACATTATTATAAAAACAGGATGGTTATCAAAGTGGATCCAGACTGTACCTGAATCAGGTTTCCAGACTGAATGTGAATACTGTGCTCTCTGCATAAAAACTACCAGCAGTGAGGAAAATGAATACACAGAATGTAAACGAGTATGTAAACTCACAAAACCAGCCTGAAACTGAGGAAATTGCATCAGGGTTCCTTCACCTTCCTTCAGAAAGTAGAAATCTAGATTGGCTTAGATTGGAAGGGGCCTGAAAGACCTCTAGCTCCAAACCCCCTGCCATGGCCAGGGCTAAGTACTCAAATTGCTTGATAATTTTCACACTAATGCTTTGGCTTTATATAGCTGGATAGGGAGAAGGCATGTATCCTTCCTCCACTCTGGAATCCACCTTGCTTGTATTATCCTCCCTCAGCAGCCAACAGACAGGCACAAACTCATGATTAACTAGAACATTTTTAGAACTTGCTATGACAGGAGTTACAAAAACTAGCTCAGTCACAAACTGTGTGCAGTGATGAACCAAGTTTCACATGCAACCTGCTGCATCAGTAAGAGTCCTTGGTAATCTGGCAAGAACTGTCCTGAGATCACTTTGGTATATATAAACTAACAAATTCACAAGAGGAGCTCAGCAGCCTCTCTTTTCAGTGGCAGTATTGATGAAATCTCAAAGCTTTTTGTTTGTTTTGAATTTAATTGCTGGCATTCCTGTATGTTCCACCAATAACTGGCTCAAGAGACATGATAGATAGAAAATAAAGCTTGTGTGAAGATATCCATAAACACGGCAGAAAAGATGAATCCATGTCTATAAGCCTAGTTCCCTTAATGCTCTTGAAACTTTGTTAAAAAGCAAAAAAGGGGAGGAGGGAAAATAAAAAACCGAAAGAGGAAAAACTGCAGAAAACATCAGATATTTCAAAGATGTTCTACTTTGATAATACAAACAAATTTGTCTGCTATACCTGAATCTTCTTGAAGTCAACTCTGCAGTTCTTTTACAGGTGAGAACTGGCAACTAACCACTGCTCTTCAGTTCGAGCCCTTCTGAATCACAAACTAACCAATAAGAGAATAGCAAACCTTTCTCTGAAGGAATGTAATTTTCCAGTGTTGTTTTTCACAAGGGTGACAAAGCAATTTTGTGGTTTGGAACATCAATTAAAGTTGTTCCAATTTGTAAAACATAAAGTCATAAGAGATGCCAAGGGTAACTGACCTCTAACAGAACACAGGCAGGCTACAGAATAATGTTTAGTTTCTTGGACTGTTACCACTTTTGTGGTAGAGCGTTTAATACTTGACTCCTATCCTAGTAAAACCTAGCTATGACTAATATTATGACTTTTCCAAAGAAAAGCATTTATTAAGAAAAACAGAGCATATGTTTTCAAGCAGACTGTGTGAAGAGAGCAGAGGAAAATGTAAAGCTGCTATGGAAACTTACCAGTCTGTGTAAGCTCTCCCATTTCACAAATAGAATGACTAGGGTAACGAGGCAGGCTGCTTAGGGTACCATCCATTTGGGCTGCAGACCCTTTAGACATGTGCTTAATGAAAGCTTCCAGCTGAGGATGAGAAGGTTTCCTAGAGAGACAAAACAGTGTGAAAACTTCCAAAAGTATACAGAAAAAGAGCTCAAGAAAGTGAAATATTCTGTCAGCTCAAAATTTCATGGTGACATGTTAACTTCCCACTGACAGTATCTGCTCTTACTCAAGATTTCTGCAGGCATGTAAAAGAAATCTTACTTAATACTGAAGAGCTAGGGGGAGACTGATGTCTTGGCATGTAAAGATTATGATATCTTTCATAAAATAATTTCCAAGGGTATTTGTTTGTCTGTTTTTTGTTTTGTTTTGTTTTGTTTTGTTTTTTAATGCAATTTTACTTTTGTGATTTTTTTTTAATTAAATCCCTTCAAAAAAGAACAGATTTCTCTCTCACTTCTGAAGTCCTACTGCACTTCAAGAACACTGTCAAAGGCACGAAGAATCTGAAAGGGATCAGCTAACCACTACGTTACAACCCCAGGTGGTTGTAATTCTAATGGACTTCCAGCCTAAGCAGTGATCTATTTTGTGGATGTTCCTCACAATAAAACTATTTAAAAATAAAACTGAAAAAGGTACATTTTACCAGAGAACTCTTACAGAAGTCTGAACTAAATATTAAATATTTATTTTGAGTTCAAACTTTGCTAGAATGATACATTGTTTTGATACAGAACCCTCGTAACATAAAAAGCTTCCTTCATTACAGACAGAAACCACTAGAGGGAGCAACATAACTGCTAACGTATCAATAAGCGCCTGGAATCAAAGTTAAACGGACAAGGACTTCCACGCTTACTTAGAAAAGCCAACAGAGAAGCGCTTAAATGAGAAAGCACTTATAGCAGAGCTATGCTCGCAGCACGTATGCACAGATCTCATCTGAAACAGCCCTTTATCTGATATCAAAGCAGGCCTTTGAAATTCCGTTGACATTTCACTTTATAAACTGCACAAGTACTTAACTTCAGGGTGAAAGAAAAAGAAAAGGATGACCAGTGAATGTGCAAAGTTCTTGGGAAGAAAACATTACTATAGATTATGGTACCACTGCCAATAAGGACAGCATTAAACAAGCAAAATGAGAGAAAAAAACATTCAAAAGGTTTTTTTCATTTTTAACTTCAAATGAAAAGAAAAAACTGTCAACTTATATTTTAAACCCACAGCTGCTTCTCTGTATTATAATTTTAATCTCAGCGATTAATATTGGAGAAGCAGAGGCACATGAAAGGTTTCCTTCCTTTTGAAACCAGTTGAGATTTTCTGTTGCACCATTTCACAATACAGAGCTCAATCCAGCTCCAGATGCAAATTTCAAAACAGTTTCTTGCACATTTTGCTATTTGCACAACCTAGAAGCACTAAATGGAAAAATTGAGAAAATGAAAGTGATTAGCAAAGAGCTTTTTAAGCTTATTACAGATGTAGCAGGCTGAACTTCCAATTTTCTACACTTTGCACTTTAAAAAGCTCTAAACACGGACAAAATGTCAGCCATAATTTTCCTTAAATCTTGTTTACTCAATTAGCAGGTCCTGCAAACACAGGTATCAGAAATCTAAAAAAAATAAAAAGTTTCTTGTTTCTTCCGCTGCATTCTATTGGAAGCAAACCTATACAGGTGAAGCACTGAACAATCACTGGAAAAGATGCATGTTTCACTGTATTCACGTATGTACGTATAAGAAGTTACTTAGCCTTAAATTTATTCATTTTAAAGTAAGCACAAATTAAGAACTCCTTGCAGAAGCACACAACCATGACTGTTAGATGTATTTTGAGCATAAAATATGAGCTTACTACTTGTTAAATGTATCTCAAGGGGAGGGGATCAGACAACAGAAAAGCCATTCTGCCTGAAGGGGACAGATATCTCAGGACATACCATGCTTCTGTACCCAATGCAATTCTCACACATGCAACACAATTGTGAATATACCAGCAACTCTCCCAATTAACCCCATACAACTGAGCAAACACATTTTGCTGTTAAGTGAAGTAAGTTTTTGGTTGGTGGGTTTTAGATGCTTGTCTGTTTTACAGCACTGCTCCAGCTACTAGCTAACAAACGATTCCCTTCCCCACCCCAAGATTTCTCTTATTTAGAATATGAATCCTCCTGTAGAATTGGCCAATTCAGATGCTGCAGGAGATGGAGTATCTAGGCAACACAGCTAAGACTGCTGGGACTGTTGGAGCTGGAAGCAAAGAAAATTACACATTTGTATAGTTGAAAAGACTGAAATATCCTTAAAATTGCACTTCCATTGAAATAAGCAGAAAATAAAAGCGGAATAAAAAGACATCCACTGTAATTTGCTGGACATTATGACAGCGAAGCATTGTATTTAGGAATGTATTTACATAATAAGTATTTTGAATGTTAGAATGGGGAATGGCGTATTATTTATCATCACTAACAACAGCCACACTTCTAACTTAGAAGACTCCCTGTTTTTCAAAACTATTAAATTGCCTTTTAATTATTTTATTGTTGCAAAATACTTTTTTTTTTTTTTTACCTGTAACAAAAATGTGATGCTTCTTTTAGCTTGAATAATACATTCAACATAACTTTTTGTTATTTTCAAGTAAACACTGGGATACAGATCCCAGATTTAATAGTGTCATTTTCATGCACTTCTGTTAATACGGACCGACATTTAAAATGCTTGTTCAATATTTAAATATTTTATAGAGGTCTTAACAAGTTTCAAGGAGATGCCATATTCCATCATTATTGCTACGCTGTTACCAGTGTATGTACAATGAAAATCATACTGCACGACTATCTGAAGTATACATTTATTTCTGCCAGCAACAGAGCTGATAACTCTCAATAAGAAATTCTATTTTCCTTTAGGGGTTCTTAAACACTACATTGACCCAGCCAACTTCTCTTCTGAGACCTTCAGTGAAGTCAGAAGAGACCCTGAGATCTTTCTTCACCCAATTGTGGTCCAGCTTATGCTGTAATCTCACTACAAGTTAAAATCCACACCCCTCCTTTAGCTCACAATATACTACTTGCCTCTACCATACTTCATTTTCTGGCAACCAAACCTCAGACTCTTCATATCAAACCTAAAATTCAGGTACTTGTTGCAATGCTTTGTATGATTAACACCAACAGTTCTCAAAGTGCCTTGAAACATATGCCCATTAACCTAGAGTACTAATAACTTCTGACAGTCTTCCGAAATCATTTTAAGCATTTTCTAAAAAGCATTTCTTCTCCCTCTCAGATGAAAATTCAAAGATGACACATGGCATACGTGTTACTTCTGACACTCAATGTATAAGGTACAAAGGGAAGATAAGTGGGTGGTTAATTTATTCTCCCAAAAAGCAAACACTGCAATGAACAGATTTCCACTAACACCATTCAGTTAATTATCTTGGGGACAAAAGTATATATAATAGTCAGTTCCCCTTGGAAATTTGCATCCAGAACAATGAAAATAATAATATTAATTTGAGCCTTGGATGGAAGAAATCTCCAAAGCATTTAATCCATTTGCTTATATTCATTCCACACTTAGATGTCACAATCCATAATTCAAAAAACCCAAGCGTGACCTCAAGGCTATTCTGCATATCCATTAGAAGTCCAAGGGGCTGTAGCATAATCTGCTTAATTAATGAACTCCATCAGCTGAATGCCAAGTCAAATAAAGAATAGACTGAGTACGAGCAGCATACTTATCTGAAACAAAGGTCCAGAAAGCTTAAACAATTTTTAATCAGACATCTCAACTTCATTACACAACATAAAGAAATCTTCGGTTCAAAGGTAGCAATTATATACCTTGTAATTCTCTCTAAATAGGTACATTTGCAATCACGTACCAAATTCATACCATAAAATCATAGGCCTGAAAGCCAAACAAACAGCAAACAGATTCCTGATGCTAAAATAATAAACATTCAATTCAAAACAATGATAAAAACATTAACAATTCTAGCTTTATTCAGGAATGTCAGCCATAACACCCTTTCAAAGTCAGCCAGGAGATCCATAAACATTGCATTCAAGAAACCAATTGTTGTTGTTCTTCATTCACGTGGTGATGAACAGTAGTGGATATATCATTTGTAGATTGATGTTCTAATGCTTCATACGCTGCTAACAGCCCAGGGTATCTACATGACTGGTTTCACATCCTGACATTATGCCCTCTGAACTACATGACTTGGTTGCACTGTTGACAGTGTCAAAAGCTGCACTACTTCTTTGCTTTTTATGGATTATTTTCCTGATTTCACAGCCTTCACATTATATTCCTTGCCTGAAACCACAGAAATAGTTATAAAAGCTTTTCTAATAAGTACAAAACTGAGGTCTCACGTGGCACTGTAATATTGAGAAAAACAGCAACACATCCAACACTGTCACTTGCAGTTAACATCTTTGCTACAGAGATTTCTCATATTCTAATGTGACATATCAAGTAAGCTCAGAGTATCGGATCTGCAATCTGTGTCATATTCCTTTGCTTGGTATATTATTATGAATATAATCTCATCTCTTTGAGGATGGTCATTAAAAAAGTTACCACAACTATTAGCAAAATGCAAACACTTCCACGGAAGCTGCAGTATGAATATAGCAGTCAACATGAAAGTAGATGAAAGGTTTTTAAAAAATTGAATTATGTAAAAAGTCCCATGCCAGAGGAACATTCATAACTGTTTCAATAGAGTTCAAAAAATATTTAGGTTTGTGTTCGTGACTAGCACTGCAAAAGAAATGCAGTCTCCTTTCAAATATTGAGTATTTGATTTTTCTCAATTTTTTATTACAATACATGCATTAAGCAGCTAAGATATGAATATAAACATACAATTTAAATATAGTGAAATTAGAAGCTACTTGTGTCTTCCGAATTCCAGTACCATGTTCCCCATAAAAAAAACAGAATTCTTTCATCTATTTTCCATCACATTTTACTCTATAAGAGTAAATAAAAGTATCCATCTGCATTTTATATATATATATATGGAATATTGAATATGATTAAGAACAAAAAAGCCTACTAACTTTTAAGAACTTCAAAAGACTTAATTTTGCTAATACTCACAATATGCGTGCAGAGATGGGTTAAAACTGCTCTTGCTTTCAAACTCTGTAGGGTCACCTACTGCTATAACTGTAGCTTGGACAAGTTATTTTTTCAATTACTTGTGTCAGAACTGTGTTAGAAAACTATGTTAGAACCCAGGCTACAGCTGAAGGCAACGTTTCAAGTCTTGCAAATTTCAGGGTGTCAATCACAGGGCAATCTCTTTTATCTTTACCTTTATAAATCATAAATGCTCCTGATGACAGCAAGCTACTAAAATTCTAAGGAACATGGCTCATGAATCTATCAAAACAAGAAACACACATTCGGTATATCTGATACCCAGAAATGTATTTTCACCATGCCATTACATTTCTAGTATGAAAAAGTAAAGCCACTTCTGAATAATTCTACACCAGAAGAGCAAGAACGTATTTAAAGAAGGATGATTGCGCACCATTCTGGAAAAAAAAAATACCACTTTGTATACTAACAGTTAAGAAAGCCTATTAAGCCCTTTCCCTTTGTAATGTATGCAGGTACACAAAGTAGATGCAACTCCCAAGTCACTGAAATCTCCACACCTGATGCTGTTGTGTGGGCAATGACATAAAGGTGCCAAGAGATTTAGCTACCACATCTGATGATGCTTTTCTTTTTACTGTAAGCGTTCAGTAGGTTTACTGCAAAGTTTTCTACTGGGGAGAACATTCTCCCCCTACCCCAAGAAGTTTGAGACAAATCGTTAATTTAAGGGAAATCTCTGATAAATTATATCATTTCACTTTCAGAAAGTACAATTATTAATTTTCCTGTGGTAGTGACAGGGATATATTTGTGCTTGCGCAAAGGAAACATGATTAACTGAAATAGAACTTATTCTCAAACACTGCACTTACATTCTGAAAGCATCCACAAGTTTATCTAAAGAACAGTAACTAAATAACTAAGTAATTACATAGCTTGTATTCTTCTTTTTGAGCATCTCCTTCAATGCATTATATATAACAACATCAGCAGCCACACCATACTTCAAGCTGCAAAAATTGTTTCCTGAAGAGGAACAAAATAATTACAAATCTAAACATGCATGTAGCGATGGTAAAAGCAAAAAAATTTTACCTGTTAGGCAGCAACATACAGTCAATGTCAGGTCTTTTTGTCTTGGGAATGGCATATAATGGATATCTGTCTCCATGTCGAATCAACACCTGAACTGACACTAGCTTAAAATAATGGGGTGCATAACCTATAATGAAAAAAAAGAAAATGTAAAAAGTGAATGTTAAAAAAAAAAGCGTGATGGAAAAAGTACATCTAAAGTCCAAGAGCTACACACAACATTATTCAAGCACTGGTCTCCAGTTTTATAATGCCTCTTCCTACTGTAACGAGCATCATGCAGCATGCTTAATTCAAAGTTTATTGATATATTAGCTTGTGATTTTATATTTGTCAGTGGGATATGTACATGAGGGAATTAATTCAAACTAACTTCTGCAGACACAATAAGATGTGTCTTCTAGTTCACTTGTAATAAACAGTATAAAATATTAACCATCTCTAAGACTCCCACTCTTTTAATTAAAGAATTACAGTTGAACACTGAGTGACAACAGAACCACTTCCAAAAGTCAAGAAATCAGAGAGAACATAAAAGAGCATAACAGTGTATTTTGAGCAGTTTAACGGAATTAATCCATGAGTTGACATTTGCTGTACCTTGCTCCAAGCAATGAAAAACCAACAGTGCACAAAGTCATCAATTCCACTAAGTCATTGTTTGCAAGCACGAAGTTTACCTTCCATGCTGCGTTCAGCAATGGTAGGAATATTGCAGTAAACATGAGCTTCGTAAACAGGATCTATTGCAGGAGGTTCTGTCAACAAATCGGGCATTATTCTCTTTCGGCTCTTAGGGTTCAACCCACCTTCCTTGATAGGGTTCACTGGGATTAAATGCACTGAAAGACACAAAATACACATGATATACCTTTAAAATAATTTAGTGACATAGTAAACTAAGCCTTTAAAAAAAAACTAAAGAGAAAACTGATTTTTGTTGCGAATTTGTCACATTTTTCCATAGTCAAGAGGACTCCAGAATTTAGCAACTTCAGTGCTTGTCTAAAACCACAGAAATCCATTTCAATTAAGAACAACTTGGCTTTTTGCACTCTGGATGCTGCTTTTTCTGTCAGTCTCTCAAGAAGCACTAAGAGCGTGAACTGGAAAGAAAAGATCCATTACAGGTCCAGCTGCCCCTCACCACTTTCATTTAAAAACTTATATTGAAGGATATCATGCAAAAGACCGCACAGTTACAATGACAGTACAAACAATCTGGTAAATGAAGTAATGGAGATTCTTTGACTGAGACTGAAGGAACTAGACTGCTCACTGTTTTCCTTACAAACTCTTTCCCCTTACTTGGCTACTCTGTCTTAAATAATCTGACTTCTTTCAAGAAAATATACACAGAATACATTTTGTAAAATGCAACTGAGATCACTACAATGAAAAATGGTAATTTGAATGAAATGCAGTTAACGCACTTCAGACATGTAGAAGCATGCCTCTATAAAATCTGAATTTCAGGCCACAGGTTTTACTGACAAAGCCTTTTCAGGCTGCTCTGATGTTAAAGCACTGGTGAATTTACAAGCCTTTCAAGACTACATATGTAATAGTGAATACTCTTCCCCCCACTCCTTCCCACCAGCTTTTTCTGGTATTTGGAGAGAATCAGATTTAGAGGTGAAAACAAGGAGGAAAACTGTTAGTATTTTTGCTACGATTTATCTTTGTGGGGAAGGGGAAGAAAAGCCAAGCCAATTCCACCTTTTTTTTTTTTTTTTTTTTTTATTTTTTTTTATTCCTTTCAATCCTAAAA
>VXAB01003849.1:238757-265799 GCA_013399175.1 Odontophorus gujanensis | reverse complement strand
CTGCCATACACAAACTCAAACACAAGGTAAGGTAAACTTCAGTCGAACAAAATGGACATCTACACATACATATGAGCTTTCACAACACAGCCTTTTCTCTCTCCCTTGTAACAGTACTAACGTTGTTGTAGCTACAATTTTTAAGTGCATCTCCACTTTACTAATCAATATTGATGTAATTTCACTGTACTCAGTGTAACTGTAAGTTCATTCTTCACATGAGCGCTCAGCCTTCCTGGTTTTCAGATCCCTTAAGTTTTCCATCGAGACACAAATCTCCCTATGGACAATTCGCAACTACTGTAAATTTGCTGCTTTTCTTTGATGCTTTTAACAGAACTGCTCAGCAACAGCCCAAACTGTTTCTGGATCAAAATTTAGAAGTTTCCTTAAAGCATTTTCCAATCTTAGGAAAACTGCCAAACTCATCCTCCAGTCCCAGGAGCAAGAGCTAGGCAGGTACTGTCTCAGGTCCTTATTCCCTTTTAGCCTCGATGCAAAAGGCCAGCTTGCCTTGACCACGTACTCCTGTTCAAGGCTACACTGTGATCTACACGCAGCCACCAGGTATGGTGGCTCTGCCAGCTTCAAAGAACACACTCCAGCATTCTCAAGAAAAAGTCTCTGCCATATTACGAGGGTTTTTTTGTGTGTTTGCATTTTTTTTGTTTGTTTGTTTGTTTTTGTTTTTTTTTGTAATAGGGTTCCTATCTGACCTACACAAGGAAAATAAATATGCTATGGAACTCATTCTTGCTCTGAAACACAACATGGTAGACCTACCACTATGTTTTTTGAGAGCAAATGTGAACAGACATTAAATTATACAATGGATGCTTGCATTTATTCAATCCAGATGTGGTTCTGAAAAGAGCTTTACAGTTCTGGGTCCCCCACCTCCCATTTGTTTTTCCATTGACAATTTAGGAAGGCATATGGCATTGCTTAATAGCATCCAGGATTTTCAGCCTGACAGCAATAAAATAGCAGTGCTGACTGCAAGCTCTAGCCTTTCCAAATTCACAAGACGACAGTCATTTTCCACTTCTCCTACCGAAGTAAAAAACTCCTCTGGATATTTTATTTTCCTACTACATTGAAACGTTAAAGTTTTTAACATGGAAAAGATTTATATCACCGCCATTTCTATTTCTACTCCTTTCTCAAAAATATATGTGTGTATACATGCACAGGTCATAAAGCTTCTCACTAATTACCACACTGCTTGCCTCGCTGGGAGAAGGTTCCTACCAGACAGCTACACAAGCTAGACACATTTCCTGCCCTTTAAGCACTTCAGAGTGGTCAGCTATTTCCCATGCTCCAGGTTACTTAGTGGCAAGACTAAAAAAAGCCCCAGTGCTGTTCAGGATTACAGAGCTCGGCCAGTCCCTACCCTACGGCAGGCTCATTTAGGATTCACACATGGGAAGTGTTACATAAACACAATGCTGTAAATGAAGCCGTTGCCACCAACACATCTGCACAGTTGCCATACCTCATCAGGCTGAGAGATGACTCTATGAAATCAGTGTCCTGAAGACTACTGATTTAAGTAAACAAAGACTAAGGAGGTTTCATGGCCTGAAAGCATGATTTTATAAATACAGCTGATCCAGCCATTGTTTCTTATCTGAAAAGATTCATGAGCACAATAGGATTTTCAAGCTCTGCCCTGCTTCTGTCTACAGAACTCAGCAAGCGGTACATGAACTAATCTAGTTGAATTATCCTGGAACAGATTTTCTGAACAGCTTTTATCAGCTGTATTCAGATTCAGAGATTGTTGTCAGCTGTTCCCCTTTCCATATTATTGTCTCAAAATAAAGGTCAGCATAAAAAGGTAGCTCCAGGACATAAAACACTGAATACCGTTGCCATAATTTGCCTGTGGGTGGTGACCTTTGTTTTAAGTGAAAGACACTCACTTCTTTTTGTCCTGTACATTTTTATGGATCTCAAAAATACTAGTGGGACGCCGTGCAGTACCGACTACATCATGACGGAAAAAAAGATGCTTAGCAGATTTTGCATGTAAAACTGTTGACAGAGGCTAACCACACGAAGTACTCAGCATAGCAGAATAAAGTACGTATTTTCCTCAAGAACATAAAATGAAGTCAGGTCTTCAGCATTCTTTTCAACCACAGCAGCTGAATATGATATAAAAGTATGGCCCATGCAGAACAGTTCAGGACAGTTCAGTGGTTGCTCCCATTCCATTACCTGGCTTCATAACATTGATAATGCTTTACAACTTCAACACAGTCCCTCTGCTATTGTAACACACTTACTCCCCTGTTTATTCCCTGAGGGACTCACTAACTCTTGCTACTGAACTTTCACTATTCTAACAGATAGGAAGAGGAAGTGTGCAGTATTGCTTTCTACCACCCTAAGTAAAAAGTCATTCCCTCCCTTTGGAAGATCTGAAACAATAGGAGCACAGTCATCCAGAGCTTTAAGTGCATGTGGGCTGCCTCTTCTCCACAGCGACCTCCTTAAACGACATCCCAAAATACCCAGAATAGTTTCTGAAACTTGAAATAACTTTTATTAAAGTGTATTTATTAAAGCAATATCCAGATATTGAAACAGAAAACAAACAAACAGAAAAATAAAAAATAATAAAAATTTAAAAAACACAAAGGTTAAAAAGAATATAGAAATAAAAGGATATGCCTTTGCCTTGCCCTCTGCATCTCTGCATGTGTTGCTCTCTAGGTTTCAGAACAGCAAGTCAGTGCTGCAATGAGTTCTGTACATCAGCTTACAAGTGAAAGCATCTTTGTTACCTCTCAACAGAGCTGCTCACTGCATTATCTATCTCCTAAACTTCACACCGGGTCAGGGTACAACAGAAAGCCTAGAGTTCAGCTGCAGCCATTGCAGAGGATACAAACTGTTTAATACATTAATGTCAAACAGAATCCACAGACATCTGGCACTTCCCTACATCAGTGTCCTTCAAAGACACAAAGCCTTACAAATGCAAATCAATATTTTAACTACTGCATTAAATTAGCACCTTTCTGTTTCACATCTAATCTCAACTGTTTTCTGTCCACAAACTGATCTGATCAAGAAACTGATCTCAACACCATATGCCACTGCATATCCAAGCCAGCTCATTGGGTTGCCCTTGTAAAGGCCCAGGCAGCTGCCACAGACCTGCCAGCAGCAAGCCCCAGAAAAGCACATTTACCACAGTAGTGCTTGATAGATTTTTGTGCTGGTGAAACTTGTAACAAAAAAATATAGCGTCAGGAATACCGAACAGTTTCTCCAGAACAGAATTATTGATGTCTTGAGGACACTTATTGTAAACTATGAGGGCTGCTTTGAAAATAATGCCTCTTATTTTGATATGTTGGCCCACAGTGTGAGAGGATGATGCTGGTGGTACAGCAGCAGAGGCTGAACCTTCCCACCAGTATTCCATTCTGTTTTGTTGCTGTGTGACAGATGGCAGCAGAGGGGCAGTCTGACAAAAATGGTATCTGACATGGAAGTGCACATGAAGCAAAGGTGTGGAATTAAATTCCCCCATGCAGAAAAAATGCATCCATTGACATTCACGAATGATTGCTGAATGTTTATGGAGACTGAACTGTGGATGTGGTGAGCACAGAGTGGCAGTGAGTGGTGTTTCAGCCATGTTTCAGTGACCACGAGTCACCTCCACTGGCACAGATTATTACAACCCCTATCTATCAAATAGTGTTACTGTGCTCCCTATCTGTTGTAGTTCCCATGGAAATATATAGGAGGCACTACTCTCCAAGCAACATCCAGAGCTTAGAGGAAGCTAGTGAATCATATTTCTTGTCTTCATCCAGTATTAATGTGCACAGTTGGTAACCCAAATAACACTATGGACCAAGGGCTTCCATCTCTTTTAATCCAACCAACTCTTAAAAGAAATCATAAAGGGAGATCACTTACATTTTCCAGGAGTTAATATTTCACTGCAGGAAGTCCACAAAAGCCTCAGCCTTTTAAATATCCCATCTCGTTAACAACCAACCACAATGCCATATAGTATGTGTAAGCACTGCTTTCCCCTCAGTGAGTAAGTTTTAAAAAGTTGCAAGGGAAGTAACTTCAGGAACAGAGATCACGTGGTTTTCTAGAATTTTCGTAGTCAAATGATGAGATGCTTTTGATCAAATAAGCCACTGTATCATTTCAAAAATAAAAGCCCAGAAAAAGCACAAAAGAAAGAGCAAAAATACCTGGAGGATAAGTTGCGAGAAGAAAATTAAGAGGAATAAGAAAAAAAACAAGAACAAATAGCTATGGACTTAGGTTTATCCAAAACAGATGCATTTAATGAAAACTAGCATATTACGAAATCCAACTACAAATAGCTTTGAATTCAGCTTGCAGGAGCATAGTGAAAATTAACACAGCCTCCAAGCACTACTCAGTAAAATACACCTACTGTCAGTTCTGAAGTTTAAAGAGTAGCTCATGCTTTCCTAAAAGTGGGAAAGCTGAATGTATTCCTCTAATAAAGACACAAAAGGCAAATCTCCAACAAAGGGCAGTGAACAATTACTGCATGAGGAATCCATCCACAATTAATAGACGTTGCTGTACTAAAAGCTCTGATAAAAGTAAGTAGGAGGGATAATGCTAATGCATTCTGAATTGATTGTGAATTCTTAGAAAACTGGTCTCACATCACAGTGGTCAGCAAAAATTAACTAAGGGCTTGTATACTAAAACAAAGCAGCGTGACAAAACTGTCATTACCTACCTTCTTAGGTTATGTTTTGATCATATCATTTCTGTAAAACACTGAGGAGAAAAGTACAAAGGAAGGCAGCATGCAGCATGAGAATGAACTGCATGTGTAAAAGAAAATGCCTTCAAGGATGAGAATCACTGTCCACTGCCCAGGCAGCAAGAACAAAAAAGCTCACCAGGGAGAGAAGCAGAGAGCAGTAGAATCAAGCACGGCAATCTCTGTATTTCCCAGTATGCCTGGAGGTGAACAAACAACAAAGATGTGCACAATGCACTTCTCCAAGACAGAGCAGAACAGGAAGCAGCTGTGGGGACTTCAGCCACACAACAGCTTATACAGAACAGACTTAACCTACTTGAACTAACCCCGAATCACCAAACCAAATTTAAAGAATCTAACAGCTGCAAATAGAAACTAAACTATCCCTCTTTATTATTCCTGCCAACAAAATAAGGTGATTTTCAGGATTAAAAAAAAAAACAAAAAACTTGTCACAGCTGTTAAAACACAGCTTAGGTCAATATACAATATATAGGAATATTATCTTTGGCTTTAAGACAGACAGATATCCTGATCCAAAGTGCACCTGCAGTTACCAGTAAGGTACCCCAACTCAGAATCACAGCTTTTCTTGAGCTGAATAGGGTAACACTCCTAAAGTTACAACAAAATGAATAATACATGCAAAACAACTTTACCTACTGCTATAAACTAATAATTCCCTTGAATGGACCTCCAGAGGTCAGCTGGCCCGCTCAAAGCAGCACTAATTCAAATGAGGTTATTCTGGGCACTGTCCAGATGAGTTCAACTATAAATGGCTCAAAAGTTATACAAATAGTCTAAGACCTCCTGCCAATGATAGGCAGAAGTCTGCATGGCTTGCTTATGATTAAGCAACGATTAGGTACAATCCAAATCCCAAATGTTTCGCTGTCCCATGTCTTATCTGAAATTGGTCTTCATCAAACTAATACAAATTAAAATAGAATTTGTCCACTTCTGAAAAATGGTACAATTCACTTACAAAGGTAACCACTGGTTCATAGAAGAAATATTTTTTTAAAAAGTGGCTTAAGAACAAAAAACATATTCTATATATAGAAAAAATAAAAAACAGAAAGAGCATGTATTTAAGCAATGTAGAAGAGCTGAGCTACTTACACTATGTCTCAAATTGTCTGCAAGTTGACTGCAACAATGCTATTAGAGTCCCATGCAACCTATTTCTCAAAAACCCTACCATATTCATAACAGAGTAACGCTAAGCTCACAGAACTGTAGAACAATAACAATATCAAAAGAGTTTGGAAGAGAAAATTTGCAAGTCATCACAATAAAATATCATGCCATCATTTGGTCCCTGATTTCCCTGAAGTCTAGCACACTCCATGTGGAAGTGTACACAGAAATGAGCTATGGATATGGTTGCCTTAGAATTTTTTGTAGAAGTTCAAAGGCAATACAGCTTGCCACGTTTACATTGGCACAAGGGTGATGTGGAGAAAAAAAAAATAAAAGAGTAGTTTGATTCATTAAAGAATAAATGCACTCCTCAGGGAGCATCTTGGCCTAATTCCACATTTTGTGCTTGAAAAATAGCAGTAGACTGCAGAAGGACCATTGTCTACAAAGAGTGCTCCAGAAAAAATGAAGAAGGCCTAATTCACATTTTCATGGTATAAAACTGTAGATTTGTTTCACATCACCACAGTGAATAAAATTTATAACCTTCCTCATGTCATATTTTATCCCCATTTGATTTTAAAGCCACATTCTGGTGATAAATCCGAGCATCTCTAGACTGAAGGGCTCCATTCTATGCAGAAAGATAAAGATATCATCCACGTCCTTGACAAAGAGATAGGTCAAGTTTGCTTGAACAACATCATCATTTGCTGGTGGTACCTATTTGTGATTTATTTGCAATTAGTACAAGAGCCCAATTTGACAGGAATGATTTAATGAAAGCACAGGTACTTCAACAAAGATGGCTTAACAACTAGCAGCACTCCCAGGTCAAATATATATAGAGAGAGGGAAATAAGACCAATACATTAATCAATGTAAAGACTAATAACAATATTAATTACTGCAAATATTTAAGAACATTTTTATCTTATTCTAATGTTCGTTCCCCTTGGCTGTTTACCATTCACACAAAATCCAAATAATTAAATAAAGGAACCTAACTACGAGACAGTCCCTAAGAAGTTGCTTACCCTCAGGATTAATTAAAAAAACCTGCAAAGTATATTACTATAATTATTAAAAGAAATAATTCCACATGATTTGAATACTTGGAAACTTTCTTGTAGGAATGAGAAGAATGATATGAGTTGGGTTTCAAGAGAAATGATGACAATTTTCTAGTCTCATCTCCTTCACCCTAGATTTAACCCATTACTGTAGTACAGACTTGTTACATCCTATCAAATGAGCTGCAGTTCATTTTCAGAGCCATTAGGCTTTATTAACAAAAGCCTCCAACTATATGTTTTAACAGCTCATATTAAACTGTTCAAATACAGCTCAACTAACCATGATGGATGGAGCCAAAACATGCATTTAAAGATTTATGAAGTTCTGTAGCCTGCCAAGTAACTCCTACTGGTCAGATCATGTCTGAAGCAACTTAACCCCATTTATTTTTAAAGTACATATTTTAAAACAATTGCTCCATTTCTGTGGGAGAAAGTAAGACTATCCCATAATATCACTCTGAGGTATTCATCATGTCTCCTCTCATGTTTACATTTTGTAGAAAGAGGAAACATGTATCCTTCCTTCAGAACAGTGCACTATACCACCACTTTTAAAAATCACAAAAAACCCACATCTTATTAAAATCTCCCATTAAAACATACAAGCCAGTTTTGACCAAAAAAAAAAAGAAAAGCTGTACACCTACAATCAGCTTTCTTCATTCACCACTAACAAGTACACAGCCTTGCATATATTACTAGTGGGTGGCTTTTCCTTTTACATATAAATTAAATTAGTACATTGGAGAAAAAAAAAAAACATTTCTGGAAAACTTGCCATGCTTTTGAAAGCAGAACACAGGAGGGGAGATATTGGTCCTTTTAATTTAGCATGCAGGTAGCAGATCACAAAAGCAAGTTGTCTGCATCGAGAAAAGAGTGCAAAGCTGTAGCTTTTTTTTTTTTTTTTTTTTTTTAGATCTTTCTAGAAAAAGAGGTATGACAAGTTACATTATTAAAATATGAAACACCAGTAATTACTGTTAAGGAAGTAATTACTGGTAAGGAAGTGGTAAGGAACGGAAAGAGATGGTAACGAATTCACTTCTGGATACATATCCCAACTAGGAACTGTCAGATGCTTCTTTGTCAGTACCTCTGGTGTAAGGGGCCCTCTCCCCATCTCCTTTTCAGAAATTACATGTTGGAAAAACCCAAGTCACACACTTATTCACAGCCTTTGCAGACCCCAGCTCTTCCCAGTATCTCATTACCACTCCCTGGGTGTAGGGGTTTTGGTGCAGCTCACATCCCCATTCTGGTCCTGAGTGCAGACTGGTTCAAAGTGCAGCCCCAGCTTCATGAGGTGAGGCTTTGCAAGAGGCGAGACTCAACAGGAGTACTTATACCCATCATTTTCCACATAACTATTCCCAACTGCAAGTCCCTGCTGAGCATCTGGCACAGCCACACTGCTCTGGAGCCTTCCCTCCAAACAATCAGAGCATCCACCACACTGGGTTTTACAGTAGGAGTTAAAGTGAGTGATAGTAAGGATGCTGAACACCATGTGCCTCGACCTTACTCTTGTACAGATGTATCTGGTCACACAGCAGGGATTCAAACAGCAGTAATCACATCAGAGGGGATGGGGTTATTAAAGCAAACAGATTTCTGAGAGGGTCTGTGCACTAACACAGCCACCATCTCCTACATTCTGATAAGAATGCATATGGTGCTCTCTCCAGTCCTCATAAAATATGACCTACCCACAACACTCAAATAAATAAGGAGCTCAATATTCCAGCACATGAGAGAATTTGATTTTATCCAGCAAGCCCATCCAGCACATGTTTGACAAACACGAACCAACTGCTCCAGAGAGTTGCCTCCTGCAACTCTGCTATCACAGCATTCCAGACACCATGCTCTGGCAATACAGAGCCTTGCCAACTGCTGGACTTCTATTCACTGCAACTGTTGCTACAATGAAATACTTTTAGCACTCAGAGCTATCAGTTCTGTCAAAAAAGTTTTGGAAGAGAACTTTCTCAATGATCCACCTCGTAAATTAAGCCCTAATACAGGGTATGCTCTACGTGCATGGAGTACCAGGCTCAGGAAAAAACACCAGAAAGCATAACCATACAGATCAGAGCATAGAAACCACATGAGAAAAGAAGTCTAAGAACAAACATCAGAACAAGAAACAAAGTGATCCATCAATCTGGCTCTGACCCAGCCTACCAATACCCAAGACTCTGCAGTCCAGTTTTTCCCACTGTTTCTCTTCCTTGCATCTAAACTTCAGATATGACAACTGTTTGCTCTCAAACAACTGCCTTGGGACTTTCCCTTATAAGGAAGGGTAGACAAGCATTAAGACTGTTGACAGATGCAACACCCATCATCTCCACTTCATTGCAGCTCTATAAATCATTGCTTATAAAGCAGTTCCAGATCTTTCCCAACATAGTCTACTGAAGTAAACCAGTATTGAATTCCACCTGACTTGAAACACTGGGCTGCCAATTGCTGCAAGCAGTGCCTGAACCCTTACAGGTCAGATTGACTGTAATGTTGTCAGACATACCAGGGTGGTCCACCTGTAATACTGATTCAGAACCTACCAAAAACCCTCTGAATTTGGCCTTCACTGCTTGCTTCACTTCAGAATCAGCTACAGCTCACAGGTGTGGCTTCAGATTGGTTCAGTTCCAGGTATGGACATGAAAGGAAAAGCATCAAACATTTATGGGAGTTGGGCTCTGCCCTGCAGCAGTTTAAAAACTGTATACCATTTATACAATTATGTTTCATTTTTCTACTTGAATCTACCACAGAGAGAAAGAGACTTTCAATGTTCACTGCTTAGAAAAGTAACAGAATCTTTTAAGATTCCCAGTCCTCCACCTCAAAGTTGTGTGCTACTTGCTATCAGCAGATCACAAAACATACATTTCCACATCAAATACTTCAGGAGAAAATAGCTGGCACATTTGTATTAACTCTCATTTTTCATTCCATGATCTGTCTCAAATTATAAAGTAACATAACCACAATTTGCACCAGGCAGCTTAGAAGGAAAAAATTGGAAGTTAAGTTCTGTGGTTTGATGAAAAGCAAGCATACTGCTTTCAGAACTGTATGTGAAACAAGACTTCATTACTGGCACGTTGTGCAACAGTGAGAATCAAATAGTGAAGGATGCATGCCTCTGAATTATGCAGTATCTTAGAGACAGTGCAAGAAAAGTCACTCCATAGAATGGGCCTGGCAATAGTAAAAAACAAACAAAAAAAATAGTACAGATCTATTAAGTATGTAGAGATACAACAAACAGTCTTTCTTTAAATCAGCAGTAAAAGAAACCTCATTGCCAAAAATACAAACAGCAATTGGAATTTTATTTAAAAAACAACAAACAATGAACCACACTTCTCTGTATCCCATGGAGCTCAACACTTAAGATTTTCAGTATTTCAATACCCTTTTACAGTAAAGTGCTCAATATCAATTAGTATCAGCGGGGAAAACAAAGTCATAAAGACCAAATGCAGATTCTGCTCTAAACAGAGCTGAAAGTACACTTCCATTAACAACGTATTAAGTATTGCCTTAAGTATTTGCAAGTCCATTTCATTAAAAGATCAACATTTATTTAGTTTAATGTTAAACTACTTAGTAAGAATAATTTGGAGCAAGCTAAAAATGTACAGCTATGTTTAATTTGAAAGCAGCTAGCTCACCAAGCTCTTGTAGACTCTAAAACAATTTTGCTGGTTGTTCTGGGATGCAAGTGAAGATGAAATTCTGGCTTTATGACTTCAGTTTGGTTTCTAAGTTCTCCAAACTCCAGGTGGTATCCATAATAGTTCCATATGGTGATAGAAGAGAGTTTTGCCGTAATTTTGGAGATGGCATTTATTCCAAGTTTAATTTAATCTCTCTACAAGCTAAAGCTGGTAGAAGTTAAAATATTAGGCTATCTGCATATCCTGAGCTACTTAGTCCCTATTGGTGTGTACTGCAGTTCACATTTTATAAAAATTTCTATATGCATTTTAGTATTGGCTCTAAGCTTCATGATGGCTGCTTTTTCTCAAGTGCTTTTTAAAGTACCCCTCAAACTTATTTATCTCTTGGAATCCCTCCTGCACAAGTGTCATCTATTAATTAAGTGGAAAATTAACTTGCTCTCCTAATGAAGACTCATCTTCCTACAGATCTACCTCCTCTACCTTTTCTAAATAAAACCCATTCTTGTGAACAGTTCAGTTTCATATTTCAGCTGAGATTCCTCCAAGACCTTCACCCTATAGGCGTTTCATATCCCACAGCACAGCATCAGGGCTGAGCCCTGAAAATCTAACTGCCTCCAAGAAGACAAGTTACAAACAAACCAACAGGCATACACTCACAGGAAGCTGAAAAAGGAATTTGGAGCCACAGTTTTGTCTATTACATGCAAATTAGTTTAAAGATTATAACATAAAAATCAATGCTCTGGGTTTGGGTTTTTTTCCTGTTTTTTGTTGGTGTTTTTTTAACAGTGAAAGAAGGCACCTGCTCAATATATGCAGATGACACTAAATCCAAAGTAATCCTCTATATTTATTTGTAGATACAAGCCAGGAAATTATTCACTCTATGCAAACTCAAATATACATACATTTATATACATATACACACATTTTCTGCTGACATTTATGTGTGTATATATATGTGTGTGTGTGTGTGTGTATACAGGCAGAAGGACCCCTTGTACTGTCACTATCTACCACGTAAAAAGTTCCTGTTGATAATCTCCCTTTAAAGTAAGGGAAGGTCACAATGAGGTCTCCTTGCATCCTTCTTTCCTCGAGGCTGAACAACCCCAGCTCCCTCAGCCTGCCTTCACAGGAGAGGTGCTCCAGCCTTCCATTCAGACTCATGACTTTGTTGTACAGGGGGGTCTACGACTGAATGCAGCACTGCAGGTGGAGTCTCAGAGAGAACAGAGGGTGAGAACTGCCTCCTCTGATCTACTAGCTGTGCTTTTGATGCAGGCCATGACTCAAGACAGCAAAAAAAATCACACTATACTACAGGTATGTCTTTTTCCTTGCCTACCTTCTGTCAGCAAATAATTACATTGGCATGTATTCTATGACCATAACACAACTTCAACTTACAAGCAATGTCATTTATAAACTCAGTGATAAGCAGTCATTTGGTACAGTGCTCATTTGTCAACATAAACAAGCATGCACTCAGGACCAGTTTCCTACTCATCATCAGGAAATGACCATCCTCTGGCTTGACAGATCTGAAGCACAATACAATTTATTTTTCTTAAAGAAATCAACCACTTACAATGAGCTAATTAAGCAGTTAAATTTTCCTAAAGGGAGGGCATAAGGAAGTTCCAACACTCAACACTCCCACAGCAGTTTTCTCAATCCTGTCTTGTCTGATGCAATGTGAAATACAAATTGCAGCAGTTTTTACTCAAATGCATTTGATTTAAATTCATGAAAGGACTAACTCACATTCAATTTCTTAACTACACTGCAAAACTAAGACTTCTTCTGAAATCTTATTTGAAATGATTCCAGACTGTATAGATTCCTATATAATGCACTAAACTATTTTTATTTTTATACTTATTTCCCTATTACTGAAAAAAATTACAAACATTTAAATACAAAAAGAACACTTAAGCAACATGTATGGCCATTTTCAAAACACATCTATAGATCACTTTACTCAGAGCACACAAGGAAGATACACTTACAGAACTGCAGACTGAGGCTCAGAAAGGCAAGTAAGGCTGCCAAAGCCAGCAAAAAAAGAAACCGGTTTCGGAAAAGCATTATTATTCGTTCTGCTTTCTCTTCATGGTTTCATCTTCACGCGTCAATGGTTTCTGCAAACAACAAAACATTGGTAAACATATTTCGGATGTGGAAGCATCAGCTCTCCCTAAGAAAATCCAAACAGGCTTTTGACAGTGTCAACTTGATGCAAAAGTTAAAAGACAACATAAAATAAAATAAAAAAACCCACCTCCTGAAAATACCCAAATAAGTAAAGTGCATAGAAATTGCTGAACTGCTGCTCTGTTCTGACAGACGGACATATGAGGAACACGGGGGACTGGAGTTCTCCCCTTCCTCTTTTTCTTAAGGGGAAAAACAAAAAGCTGCTTTCATGTGCAAGAGATTACTTTTCCCAGCACTGACAGTATGTTGCAGGGAATCTTCTAAGATTCTCTGATTCTTTGAATCAAGTTCTCTTTATGACAGTGCATCCAAATATGTTGACAGAAATAGCTTTTTCCCCCAGCAGTGTTTCTTATTGCCCTGGTACTTATTTGCTCTTGAAAATAAAGCTTCTCTTGCTTCTTTCCTGCCTTTGAGAAGGAAATTACTTACATATAAAGCACATAATTAATACATCTCTCTTTTATCTATCTTTTCATAAAGGGAGATGTACTAGTTACAAAATCACAGAATTCTTATTCAGTGTTCTGCACTCAAAAATCTAACTATCTTACCAAGACCTGGATGCCAGCCTCTGAGCACTAATAAGCCAACTAGAATCCAATTTTGAAAGTCTGTCATTAATATTTGAAAATGTCTTATGAATCACTTGTTTTATCTATTACTGTTGGTCTATAGAAGGAGTGGTGATCTATGAACTGGACCACTGTGATTTATTTAAGACTAAGCAAAGAGACCAAGAGCATAAGGAGTGATGCTTTAGAAACAAAATCAGTGACACTTGCAAAGAAATGTATTATGCACGTGTATTTTGCTTGACTGATGTCTCTCTGTCTCATTTTACTTGAAAAGCTATTGTCACAGCTTTTAGAAACTATGGCAAATGGAAAAAAAAATGGAGATGCTGAGAAGCAAGAAACCAGATCTATTACAATGTTTTTCCAAAATACCAAGAGCATCACAAATGACATATGCATGAGATTAAAAAGTTAAAAAAAAAAGAAAAAAGAAAAAAGAAAAAGAGAAGGAATGATTTTAACAGTTCCAGTTTCACAAAATCATAGCTCACCTTAAACATCTTAGTGAAAGATATGCTGAAACCGAAATAAACTCAAGCCAAAGAAACTAAACAAAGCTGAGATGGGAGGAAGGTAAAAGGATTAGTGAATACAGAGCACTAGGAGAGAATGAAGCAGTTAAACCAAACAGATGGGAGAACAGAAGGGGAACCACAGGAAAAAAAAGCAAAATTAGACTCAGACAGGAGAAGAAGGTAAAACACATTAAAAACTCTCAGGAATAAAAGCTCTTGTGCACAGCCTACACTTATTAATACAGTCACTGCACACAAATAAGCTGTCACAAAAAAGGAAAGATGGCAGGACAGGAGAAAAGGGGGATAACGTCTCACACTACTAAAACTGTTTAGAGCAGAAGTTTAACTAGTTTAAAATCTTAGTTGCAAGACCAGAAATTTTAAAGCACTTTAAATGCAATAGTTAAGACATGATAAACAAGGCAGAAAGATTTTTCATTTAAATACATTTGTCCTGCTAAGTTAAAGTCGGTGTGTTACAACTGACCGCAAACGGGAGAAGTTGCTGTTGAGTAATTTAAATAAGCACCTGTCAATACAACCTCTGTCATCAGCTGTCACTTGATATCACAGAGCCAGGAATCTGGCAAACATAAGACTGAACCTGAAGTCTCCATTCAGCAGTACTAGCATGTGAGATACTCACAGAGAAAAGCAGCACTTTGATAGAGAACACCAAGTGAAGACAGAGCAATAAGCACAGGGAGCATTCAGTGACAGGAGCATTTGGAAGCATATCATAAGAAGAGAGCTTAAAAAATAAAATAAGAAGCTCAGGAAGGACAAAAATAAAATAACCTCACCTCCCCATAAATCTATTTTCCTGCGCAGACAGAACACAAAACACAGCGCAGAGCAGAGCAGAACACATTCTACATCTTCAGAATATACCACCACATAACCAAACACAACCAGAGGCTGCAGTGCTGCAAAACACCTGCTGTGAACGTGACATTTAGAGAATATTGATCCTTACCTATTTACTCTGCACACAGGGCAGAACGCAGGTCATGCCCCAGTCTCACCATGTCCATCAATAAGCTTCTAGTACTCAAAGGTCACCAACTGGCAATGCTGCCTTGCTAGTCACCAGGCATGGCCCTTGGCTCTTTTCCTCAGAGGCAGGTAAGGAGTAATTGCTTTCAAAGGTGACCACACACCTTTGTACTGCTGCAAACAGGCAGAGATTATTGTTTTAAGTACTAAGCACTCTGGCAATTGCTTCTGAGGTGTGCTAGAAAAACACTGATTTATGGTCACCACTGATGATGGGACTTTAGTCGAGAAAGAATGCAGAACTGGATTAAGAAGACTAACAGAACCCAAAACTTACTTAGACAACGCTAATTACAAGCATGACACACGTAAGTAGTTCAGATATTTTGAAGGATATCTGTTAATAAAGCATTCTATACCTAAATACAGATCATTAAAAGGCTACTAGTGAGCCACCCTATGCAGTACAACTCCCTACTCACAGAATATTTTTTTCTTCAAAACTAATTTCAAATCTCAACTTATCACCAGAGCAACTCAGCATTTAGTGCCTCTCCAGTTCTCATCTACTTTCACAAGACAATGTGAGACCTGTGCTAATGTAAGACACAGCATGCTCACACAAGGGTAAAAATGATCTTGCAGTTAAAGGCCAGGGAGTCAGGATATTACCCATACCTCCACCAGGCTCGGCACATTCTGTTTTAGGCCATTTCAACTGAAAAATTTAATGACTCCCTAGAAATGCCGGGAGGGCAGCATGTCTGTAAGCACACACAGGAGACTGCCAGAAGCCTGGGCTAGGCATGCAGCTCCCAGAAGAGCAGCTGCCTTAACTAACCTACTTTTTGTTCAGCACTGCCTGAGTGTTGCTACGTAGCACTGCATGAGCAGCCTTCTGCCCTCACATCCCCCTCCTTACATGAAAAGTATAGAGAGATGCTGGGTTGAACAGCTGAGCTATTTCTTTGGAACATTTTAAGTCAGGCCTTGAAAATACATTTGGATCAATCCTTTCAAAGCTCACATGAAGTCTGACATGACACTAAACCACCACAACCACATTTCTGTACCAATGTACTGAAACCGTTGTGTCCTCTAAATTATCTGTAACCATCTAGAATGCAAACCTACTACCTAGCATGAAGGATAAGCACATTATTACACTGAATCACCATGACAGCTTAAATGAATTTACTCGATTAAAATAGCATGTCTCCATAAATAATCAATAGCACTTGTCAAAGTGTGCTTCAATAGAAACACTGTATTATCTGATGTGGCACGCCAAAATGACACAGACTGCTGAAACACAAGCAAGCAAAAGGAGTCACAATAAGATGGCAAAAAGTAATAGCAGCTTCACAAAAGAAAGACAGCATTAAGCCTGAAACTAACTATATGCCAAGGACAACTATATTTTCTTGCAAACTTATACCACCTACAAGGGAGAACAGAAAGCCTACAGACATTGTGAAATTCATTCGGAACAGCATTCACAGATAGTTTTAGAAAAAACATCACGAAAGAACAAAGGGACCTATTTATGATGTGATCTCTCTTCCTTGCAGAAGCAACTTGAGAGTTTCTTATTGTAATTGCCTTTTGATGCATCTTTTATCTTTCCTCTACATCTGCAGGTTTATTTTCCAACAGAAGCTCTGTTGAATGTGCCTGAAACGAAGTTGACAGTTCCCGATACAACCATGATGAACACTTCTGCCTTTACTTTCGAAACACTAATGAATGATGCTCCATCAGCTATTCCCCAGTCATTTGGCAGCTGACCACCTGGCAGTGTATTTTCCAACTACTGATGTCCAGAAGTCCAGCATCCAGGCCTTTTCACACAGCTGAAGAACTTCATACCCTTAAACTAGAAGCTGCAGAAAGTATCTGTGCAAGCAAGTAGCACAAGCCAAACATTTTCTTCAATGCTTTAAAGGACGTGGTGGTGGGTTTCTTTACTTATTTTGGTTTTGTTATTCCTCCCCCCACCCCCAATAGGGATGAAAAACAGTGACTAGCATATTGTGGTTATGACCAAACCCACCACTGCTAAAAAGATCTAAGGAAAGAAATGGAGAAGAGAGGAATCAGGATCACTGAGGAGAACCAGTGCTGAGGTCAGCACAACCTGCTTAGTTTTTCATGCTTGTAATTGTCACATTGAGGATGCCCTCACAAAACTTCTATAGTTAACTTCCATTTCAGCAATTTAAATTAAGCATACTACTCCTGCACCACTGATGTTGTATTTTGAATAGTATCATAAACCAACGAAGATAGCACTGGCATAATTGTTAACTGTAATTCTTCATTTTCCTGCCAGGAAGAAAAACCATACTCAGTTTTTAAAAAGCATTAATGAGAAATACATCTCATCGTGGATAAAATTAAATAAAACCTACACAGTGACATTATGTATGTTAGTCCACCCCCCATGGTTAAGCTGGAAGTCAGCTACCATGGAAAACACAGAACTTGACAGAAAGCACCAATAGGTCAGCAGCTATGAGGAAAATGAGATAAGCAAAGACATCATTAAAAAAAACTTTAGTATGTATCACTCCACAACAGAAAGGACTGAATATCTACTAGAGTAGAATTGCATATTAATATGTAAAAAGTAACAGCTAGCTAGCTAGAAAATGCTCTAAAAATTTTATTTTCAAGTTACATAACATTTCAGTAGCAAGCATCTGATTAATAAAAAAAAGAAACTGAACAGCTACTTCAGTCGCTCAAGTTTAACCTACTTTGGTATTTAGAACATTTAAATATCTACATCTAAATTTCTCTTTTCTCCTATTCTTCCTTCTATCTCTTCTCAGTTCTAAACCCTCATACTGGCACAGCTGGTCTTCTTGAGACATTCAAAAGCTATTGAAAATGGCACAGCAGCACTGTCCAGTCTGTCCAAGCTGCCAGCGCAAGCTCTTTCTTCATTAAAGCTAAGAGATCAAACAGATCTCTTACTCAAATAAGTTTTGTCCTTCTATATACAGTACTCATTATTTTCAGTGTGCAGTAGATTTACTTAAGTTTCAAAGCCTTCTCATTGCTGCAGAGAGCCCAGGTACAGCTGGGCCACTGAAAAACTCCATCAGGGCAAACATCTTAAAGCTCAGCTGGAAGAGATTTAGAAATAATAGAGTGCAGTAGCAAACAACTTAAACTGAGAAGCAGGTGGGAGATCTCCAAATCTCCCTAAGGAATGAAGATTCCAAAGTTCCAAAATCCTAGGTGTGATAAACCACTTCCACTGCTCAGCTTCAAATGTTGAAAGACTGAAGAAGGCTGAGAATGCTACAGTGACTACATTTACTGAGCCTGAAGATACTGCTTTGAAGGTCTCTTTCTCAGTAGTGACTATTGGAGGAAAAATCTGAGGAGTGGGGAGAGGGACAGGAATGACATTCTTTCAAGGGAGGGAAAAGTTCTTTTTGAAAACAGACATAGCCATCTTCATGCACAGAACTGTTTAGAAAAATAATTACTTGGCTACAATCTGGTTGATTTTTATTAACCATGAAAAAAGTCAGGAAGGTGAGAAGGGAGGATGGAAGATTATGTACTTTAAAGACAATCATCGCTGTGGAAAAACAACTCAGGAAATCCCAAGCCAAAAAAGAAACTGCAGGATAAGGAAGCAATATTTTAAGACAGAATGACTGTGTCCCACATGGCTGTTTCTACATGAGTTTAATGTTTGTCAGCGTACAAACACACCAAAGCAGTTCCTCAGAAGCTTCTCCCTCAGGGTTTTCTATTTCAGGGTAAACCCATTTGTACAGCTAGGGCTTACAGAAAGTTATTCACCATAATGGATGAATTCTCTGCTCCTTTCAGTTAGGGCTGGAAGACAGAAACAGTGAATTGGGGAGCAGGTGTAGATGGCAGAACAGGCAAGAAAACAGAACACAATTTTTATTTAAGAAAATATACCAGAAAAGTTCTGAAGAGCTGCAATCCAAATATATTTTCTAAATCTAGCACATTCTTTTCTTAAAAAATAAAAAATAAAAATCAATCTTTAGTTAGACTTCTGCCTTTCCCCCCTCCTCATCCCCTCTTCCCAGATCACATTCCCCTTTAACAATTCAACACAGAGACAGCTTGTTGCCTTCATGCCCAGTCTGTAGCAGCACACTGATGGCAGGAACTTTTCCTCCTATCAGCTTTGCTGTGTTATTCATAAAGAACATCAATTTTTCCCATCAACCATGACAAAGAGATGACATGCCCCTGCCGGGAAGAACTCACAGGAGTCCAAATTAGCTGACAGTAAACAAAGGAGAAAAACAGGATTGCAGGCAGAAACAGCTATGGAATGTTTAATGTAACCAGTCTATGTCCTAGTTTTCGCCAGAAGTCTCACTCTTTCTAGCAGGTTTTAGATTATCTTAAATCTGTCAGTACACGTATATTCAAAATACCCACTACAGTTTGTATATACAATGTGTCCCTACACCAAAGGTATATATAACATACTTCTTACAGCGTTTCTCTTTCCTTGGCTATCCCTCAAAATAAATAAATAAATAAACTCTATAGATACAAAGCTGGAAACAGATCTTACAAGATTAGAGATTACTTATAAATATTTTGCTGGCCACAAGAGTTAGTTACTACTTACGGAGCTGTTTGGGAGCACTAAATGTGATCCACGCTACTGCTAGTTAGATCCAGCATAGCATCCACAGGTTTGCATTCACAGAATGAATCCAAAAAAAGGAATGGTGACATGCTACAGTGTCACAAGACTTATCTAGGTTATCTTGCTGGGCTTGCTTCTAAACCACTACACTAACAAGGAAGACGTCAAAACAAAGTGACGAAAAGACGCTGGAGAAGATTTCTACCAGGTTTTTCCTGCTTCACAATTCACAAGATCAAAGCTAAAGCCAAACACACCCTCACTGTAGACCCCTTACAATTCAGTTCTATTGCTGGTTTTGTGTCCTGATTTTTTTTTTTGTTTGGTTAGTTGATTTCGTTTGTTTGTTTGTTTTTTTAGTGACAGCATCATCAATTCCTATTAACATGCGAGCCAAATCTTCACACACTATTGGGTTTTAGAACATACACACACCAATAGAACCAAAAATCTAAAACTAAAAGCATATTTTTTATGATTTCTTTAATTTTAAACATACAAAAATTTCTTACACTCCTGTTAAGTAAAAGATGATAAAAACCCCATGAAATAACATCACTGAAAGCTCATTAATGGCAAACCCTGCCATAGAAAACAAAAAAACATTCTGGAAAACAAATTGTTTTCTTTCCAACTATGTAGAGAAACTGCACACAAGTAGAAAACTCCACCTTCTCCAAGTGACACTGGTCTTCCCTGGACCACTGTTTTGAGGACAAGTTTTACACAAACATATTTGCAAGAGGTTGATTCTCTGTTATAAAGATTTTTTTTATAACGTGTTCCTTGCATTCAACAGTAAGGAAAAGAAAGTTCTACTACTAACAGCATTAAAACAAACACATGCTGCTGCCACCACCACATGTATTTTTGTAACACTTCAAATAATCAGAATGTCTCACCATTCTGTTCCTAACCTCTCTTTCTCTCATCGTCAGCACATTTTTATTCAATACCAGCTACTAACTTGTCCAAATGTATTAAAAATAATATTTTTTAAAAAGCCCTAAGGAATCCACGCATTTTAGATTACCATAATGATGACAGAGATCACCTCATTCAACAGGGAAAAACACAACTTATCTACCACATCTCTCAGAGAACAACACCTGATATGAAAATGGATACGATTCTGAATTTAAGATGCAAATTTGAAGCTACATTTTGAACAGAAAAGATGTAACAGACTCCTTCAAATCACAGAGAAGCTTCACTGTTGTGTTAAAAAGCTATCAATGTAATCACATCAAATTTGACAAATTCTAAAGCTTTAAGCAGTATTAAAATAAGAACATAAGCAGTTCCTCTTTTAAAAAAAAACAGACTTATAGCACTCACAAATCATAAGTGTTGAAAAGACAACACTAATTCCTATGCTAGCTTAACACCTCTCCCTTTCACATTCCTTTCAGGAATTGTTAAAAGTTTTCATGGTTTGGTTTTCTATTAGATCTCATTTGGCTTACTACTTTCAATAGCAAATATAAGAGAGAGGAAGCATTTCAAGGAGGAGGTATCCTTCACTTCAATTTCTTTTGATCCATTTAAACTTAGTTAGGCATATCCTTCCATTCAGGCAAACTTCTCTTTCAGTGCTTTGCTCTGGCATCAACTAGCTCTTTATGGTTGCAAATACAGCCAGTGCCATACAGCTTAATAGCTGCATACATTGTTCTGCAGAAATTTGAAAATAAATAAATAAACAAAAATCAATGTGAACTCACCTGGTCAGTATTGTCACTGTGAGGGTTCTGTGGAAACAAAAATTAATAGCTAAGAAAATCTGTCATAAGTCCAAGTCTTCTTCATCCACTTCATAAATGTCATCATATTCCTTATCCAAAGACAGGGCACACACTTCCACTTTGCTGAGCTGCAGAGAAAGTAAAAACAAAAACAAAGGAAGTGGTTTTGCTTCCTAAAAGGAAACTGAGCAATTCTATTTCAACATTATTAGAAAACTTGAAAGAAACCTTATGATTTGTGATGGCCCTGAGCCAGAACTGAATCCTAATTGGCAGCAAAACCATTCTAGAACATACACAATTAAATAACTCTTAAAAAAAAAAAAAAAAAGCACCAGAATTGAATTATTTTAAGCTCACAATTTCAAAATTGCATACCATATGTTCATAATTGTACAAGCAGAGATCTTAATCTCAAATAGATCACAGTCAAAGGATGATCAGTTAACACTGCAGCTCCAAAAAGCACACAAAGGCAAAGCTGCTAGCATGCTTGAGTTGTTACACTTTGTTTTTTAGTTAAGATTTTCTAGTTAACAGTTTTAACTGTCTGAACAAATCTCCTGCCCACTACGAGGCTCTCCTCTGCAGGCACTTCCAGTATTAGCCTTTGAACATGTTTCTGGACACAAATCTGCCTCCCTCTGCTTCACTGTCAGAGGCTGTATGCTGCTGAAAAACACTTTTCTAAGCCTTAACTTAGCAAGTAAATGTTGCGGGGACTCACTCAGAACTAATTGAAATCAGTCAGCGAGGTCAAGTTGAATAAACAGACTACGTCAGAGGTTTAGGCTGCGAAGCTCGTAAGTGGAAGAAACAGATTTTCCCACACCAGGTCCAATTTATCTTCCACAGTATTTGAAATGCTGTTAGTACAAGGGAAATCATTTTCCTCTGCGTAACTCCCCTTCCACTCAAGAAAGGTGGATCAGAGCTCCAAGTCTGTCCTTATTCTTTTAATTCCAGATGATCTTACACTGGTCTGTTATGATCTCAGTCTGTTTAATGTTTCAGCTCATACTGATAGGAAGGCAATTTTGTCAATTTCCCTGCCATCTAACTCCAGAAGGGTGATTAGACAAATGCATTAGTAGATAGTTGGTATTTTTTGCTCCCCTTTGTTTCCCACAACACTTCATTCAGCTGTCAGTTTGCCTGAGTGCAACACAGATGAATAAGGATTAATACAGGGAGCACACTGAGAGCTCTGCAAAGGCAACTCTTGTTTTTACCCCAATCATCATGGCAGCAGCAGAAACTAACCTCCAGAAAGGTGTCATCTTAAAATTAGAGACCACTTGAGTACAAAAGTTGCAGGCAGGTTGATTATTTGTTTAAAAGGAAACGGGTTTAGGTCAACAGTGCTGGCATTAAACATGATGCCCCACTTGAAAGACTCATTGCATACATTTTTGTTGTTAAGTTCCAGGAAGGTGTTTTTTCCAGAACATAGTGGCCGATCTAAAGCTCCCCATGAAGGTAACCAGAAGATCTGACAGACAGAAATGCAAGCCTGCACTCCGACTTCTAACTCACCATGAGCAATTGGTCAGCCAACACAATAGTCAGAGGTGTGAAGAAGGTGAACAAATATGGAAGAATGCAAAATACAGAGTCAGCATCGTCCTTTTAGAACAACCCTTAACAAAAAAAATATACACAATATTCACAGGGTCTATTTTTTAATCATCTGAGAATACCACCTGAAGAGAACACAGGAAAGTTTCTTCCATTGCATAAGCAATTGAGGAACTTATCAAAGTGGATGTGGAGACAAAGTTAATGGTGTTCTGCTCTCTTCTCCACAATGGGAAGACATTAATTGTGCATCAACTTTCTGGGGGAAATAGACTTCATTCTTATTACACGGGAAGTTTAACAAGGCTGTAAAAACTATAGATGAAACATCTGGCATACAATTATTGAATACTACATCTGAACAGTACTTGTGATCAACGGCGTTCTCAATAAGCACGAACAAATAAGTCTAATTATTTCAGCTTCCAAAAATCTGTTATGTTCATGAAATGTCAGCTCTCTAGTCTGTCAGTGCCCAGTTTACATCCTTTTGAACAACATGAAGCAGCCTGTCAATCTTGCTCTAAATCATCAGAACTGTTCAGTGATAATCACACATTCACCATCCACCATAGGAGCATTTTTCAGGAAAGCTACAATTTCATTGTGGCTCTACACAAAGCAACAATGCAATCGGGATTAACTATTATATTAATGACTCAGGCCCTGACTGGACACAATAAAATGACATCATCTCATTTAAAATAAATAAAAAAAACATCAGAAACCCAGTGATTCTAACAATACCTCTTCCCACTCTATTTCTTCTCCAAGAAAACATCTCACCCAACTGCAATCAGTGACCACCTAATACTGTTCAGAAAAACAAGAGCATTCTTTTTGAATTCTGAAATAAAACCAAGGCCATAAAAAAAGTTACACGGTCAAAGCTCACATGGTCCTGCAAACACCTACCTACCTTCCATCTGGAAGCATTATTGTCTAAAATGTGTAAACTTTCTGCCCTGATTTACAAAGATAAATGTTTGCTTAACAGAATTCGAGTTAGATTTCACCAAGAACAGCCTGATTTTAACGGAACACGAAGCATGTCACAGTCTGTATCATATTTCTGATGTCTTTCTGGAAAGTTCCTACATCCTTCAGCCACTGTCATCCAACACGTAGTTTATGATCAACTCTTTTCACTTATATTTATACTTGTGAGATTTATACCATATAGTGGCCTGCATTTATCACAGAAGGCATTCTGAAAAGCATTTCAAAGAAAAAGTGTATTTCACAGTATAGCCTTTGTATCAGTGCCACAATATTTTAGTACAATTCCAGTATAATTACCTTGAATCTAAAAATCAGGAAGGTAGAAATCACGCATGGAATTTATTCTTAGAAGTCTTCTCCTAGTTGCTTAGGATTTCTCCTCATTTTTCTACACAATCTAAGCTCTTATTTTCAACTGCAAATTCCCACCCAAGCTAGAGTATTTTTAAGCACAGCCTTAAACATGAATCAACACATCGCTTACTGACTGACTCCATTCCTTCTCACAGCAAGACAAGACTAAAGGCTATGTTCAAACACTTCAAATCCCACCTTCTGCTGGAGCGGTTTTGAACCAGCTTACACTGTTTGTTCAACATGTGAACCACTGACTTCTTCATTTTTTTAAAACAAATCCTTCCTCATCTTCAAGGCTGTTGTCTGCTGGCATGTCTGGTACCAGTATGCATGCCAATGTGGCTCAGCTTTCATGTTTCTCCCCACCTCCTTGAACAACTAAGGTACCACCACCTCCTCTGTAGCATCCATCATAAACCAGAAATCCAATACCTAAATCATGAAGTGTATGTTAGTAGGTGGTTAGTAACACTTCATTGCTGTGCTCCTTTGATGTATATTTATGAGCAATGTGCATCTCACAGTGGGTATTTTTGCATACCAACTGCCAGTAGAGTTTGTATTGTTACAGTAAAAACCTTGGCGACAGGAAGAGAATATGCAACTAGACCTGAACATCAATCCAAGTAAAAGCCAGTCTTAGGATTGCATGAATTTGCCACCCACCTTCTGAGCAATAACATGCAGGTAAGATACAAGCCTTTCATAAATTCAGAAAGACCCTTTCATAAGTAAAAAAACAAACAAACAAACAAACAAAAAACACAAAAACCTTGCAACTTCAGCAGGAAAAGCATCCAGAAAGATTCAAGCAAAAACTAGTTTCAAAGGTCTCATATGAGATTATGAAAAGGAAAAAAGGCCTACATAAGAAGTCTCACAGGATACTCAAAGTTTCTTTTGTCTAAGGAGGTCATGAGGGAGCAGCAGGTAAGAATCTAAAACCACTAGAGAAAGCTAACTGCGTAGAGGTCAGTCATTTTGCACATCTTGAAATGCTGAGTTTTGTGTGTGCTTATTCCAAGGTGCTATTTTTTTGAATTAAAAAAGCACAGAAGACAGAAGAATGCCTTACTGAAAGCAAGCTCACTATTACAATACTGACACAGTGTAACCAAGCGCCACAAGACTGAACAGATTGTGACTGCTGCAGGAACACACACTAACCTGTTTTGGCTCTTGTCAGACCTTTACACGAGAGCTGGCCATCCCTTAAAGGCTTCCCCTGTTTGCAGAATAGGGACTGTTTCAGTATGTTCTGGACCTCATAAAAATTAACGTTTTAGTACTGCTTAGTTTACATTAAAAATTTGAGAGACTACAATTAAAAGGCATTAGTGAGAAAAGCGTAAGTGCCTTAACCATGCGCACTACTTTTAGTTACCTTTTAGAGAAGATTAAAATTAAGCAGCTTTTGCTTTCATCCCACTCACACCCTCCCACTACAAAGTCTGTCTGAGATAATCCTTCTTCTACAGACGTCAAAACAGGGCATACGTATTACAAGGACTCATTGCCAAAATATGTTGGCTTAATATCCCATTATTATCGTAATATGGGTACAGTAACTTATTAGACATGACAGTTTATGCAGTTAGTCAAGTAGAGATCCACTTAAAAAAAAGAGTCCTTTTTTTCACCCACGTAGAAGTGTATTCATAAAATTTGTAAAGGAGAAAATTAAAGGTCTGAACTAGATGCGCATCTCAGATTAATGCCAGACAAAACAGAAGGCTCCTAAGGTCACACACTTCCTACCGTGTCATTTCCATTGTCCCAGCCTTTGTGCACAGCGACTGAGCCAGAAATTCAGGTCACGGGACTTACAAACACATTGTTTAACCGCTTATTCTACCATTTTAAGCTACACTTTCACCAGTTCTTGTTTACTTGAGTGTAGCATTCTGCTCGAAGGACAAGAAGATCACATCAGAACGCAATTTGGATGGTAAGTCCATTTGTGCCAGGAGGTTGAGGATTACTCTTCAGGATCCTGCAGTGCAGAAATACACTGGGAAGTTTTTCAAGGCAACAAAATCATCAGGTTTAAGTACATAAAAAGGAAAGGACTGCTATCAAGTACACCAAAGGCAACAGTCAAGGAAAGAAAAGAGAAATCCAGGCAAACTACTCCACACCAGCCGCAGTCTATCAGCACACAGATGATTAAATACCGGTCCATTAAAAAAGCACGGCAGCTCTGAACAACGCATTCTATCTATCGGAAAGGGTAGTAAGCAAGAAGGCTCACATACATTCTGATGAGCTCGCGAGTGCGTTTCACGGGCTTGCTTGCATGCCAGTGAGCGTACACATACGCACAGCGTAAAGTCATTAAACCGGACGGATCCATCTCCGCCTCAATAAGCGCGCAGGTTAAGCCCACCCCGCTCCGGCCGCGCCCCGAGTCCCTCGCGCCCGCCTGCGGAGCGCGGCTCGGAAGCGAAGTTCAGCGGCCGTGGCCCTACGGAGGCGGCCCGGCCACACGGGGCAGAGCGCACAGCCCCCGCCCGCTGAGCTCAGCCCGCGCCGGGCTCCCGCACGCGTTCGGCGGCGGCTCCCGGTCGGCCGAGCGTTTCTCGGCGAGCGGTGCGGGACGGGACGGGACGGGCGGACTCTTCCCGGCCGTCGCTCCGGGACAGCCGTGCCGCCGCCAGCAGCCGCGGT
>VXAB01003849.1:112528-237201 GCA_013399175.1 Odontophorus gujanensis | reverse complement strand
GCCCCCCCCGACGGGGCGGGGCTGCCCGCGCCACGACGGCTGTCGGGTGGTTCTCGCGCCGCCTCCGCGGACCGTCAGCGTGACGGAGCCGAGTGGGAAGGGGTGGCCGTGCCGTGGGCTCCGGGGCTGGGCGCGGGCAGCCCGCCCCATCGCCGCGCCGTGCGGTTTCCCACCTCCAGCGGGCGGCGGGGAGCGCCCTGCGGCTGCAGCACCCAGCCGGCCCGGTGGGGACGGGCGGTTGCCGCTAAACTCCGCGTGGACAGGTCGTTTCTCACCTGGTGCAGCTGGACGCTGTCACGGCACTCGCAAGCGCCCTTTGGAAGCGTCGCAATCGCCAAGTTTGGAGAAGACCTCTAAGATCATCCAGGGTAAACGTGAAGTGCCGGCTCCCAAGTTCTCGTCGAAGGGGAATTCCGTGAATTTCAATACATTCCCTGGTTCCATTAATGCAAGTGAAGTCATTTTGTAACTCCCCAAAAGTCTGCCAGGATTCATTGCCAACAAAGACAGTTGCCAGCTCATCACTCCTTCCCCTCACAGAAGCTAGGAGCACTGGTTTCATCCTACACACAGACTGCTTCAAACGCCAGCTTTTNCCCACCCCGCTCCGGCCGCGCCCCGAGTCCCTCGCGCCCGCCTGCGGAGCGCGGCTCGGAAGCGAAGTTCAGCGGCCGTGGCCCTACGGAGGCGGCCCGGCCACACGGGGCAGAGCGCACAGCCCCCGCCCGCTGAGCTCAGCCCGCGCCGGGCTCCCGCACGCGTTCGGCGGCGGCTCCCGGTCGGCCGAGCGTTTCTCGGCGAGCGGTGCGGGACGGGACGGGACGGGCGGACTCTTCCCGGCCGTCGCTCCGGGACAGCCGTGCCGCCGCCAGCAGCCGCGGTAACGCCCCGGCCGCCCATCCCTCCGCCGCTCCGCAGTCGCCGGTTATTGCGGGCGTGGGGCGCGGGCCGGCGGCAGAGCGGCCGCAGCCGGGACGCGTCGGGGAGCGTTCCCAGGCAGCACTCCGTGCGCCGTCCCACCTGCCCGGCCGGGACGGCGAGACGCACACCGCAGCTCAGCAGCGGCGANGAGAAGACCTCTAAGATCATCCAGGGTAAACGTGAAGTGCCGGCTCCCAAGTTCTCGTCGAAGGGGAATTCCGTGAATTTCAATACATTCCCTGGTTCCATTAATGCAAGTGAAGTCATTTTGTAACTCCCCAAAAGTCTGCCAGGATTCATTGCCAACAAAGACAGTTGCCAGCTCATCACTCCTTCCCCTCACAGAAGCTAGGAGCACTGGTTTCATCCTACACACAGACTGCTTCAAACGCCAGCTTTTCATCTATCCATAAAACAGATTCTGTAACTGCTACTACAGTCTGGAGGAGCGCCTCAATGCCCCCACCAGGACGCAGTTACGCAGAACCTATACAAGCAGACCCAGCACCAGGCAGCTCCTAGCAGTGCCAGCAGCCCGTCAGCACTGTGTGCAGGTTGTGGGCAGGAGGCAGCACCCAGGGCAGGACACACACCAACCTGGTGACACTCCAGGTCACCACACCTAGCAAGGAGACAAGGCATGCTGTACAGCTGGCCAGGCTGATAGGATTTCAGCTGGACGTGCCCTGAGGTTCTTCATCTTTCACCTTCTGGGAAAAGAAGTGCAAAACTGAGTATTTTTGACCAACGGACTGTGCAGCAATGTGGAAGCTGCCCTGCAGATGGGCAGCCACAAGCCTGGAGCCTTTCCCTCCTTCTGCTGTCTAAAAACCACATCCAGAGTTGCTGAGCAGCAGCACAGTGGAGCCTCTGCCAGCCAACAGCTGCACAGCACACACAGAAGCTGCTGTTCCCCCCAGCTAGCAGCAGCACATCCGATTAAAGCTCATCCATCATCATGACTTCTTCATTATTTTATTTTTTTTCTTTTTAGAAAACTCGTGCCAACCATCTGAAAGAAAAGAATGTTTTATGGAAGAGTAGAAGAGAAATTCAGGGATTCTAGATGCTGAACAGTGACACTTCTGACTGCTCTTCAGTGGCTCACTTCAGGGCATCGCAGGATAGCAAAATGCCCACAAACACACAAAGAACTCTGGCCTTTCCTGACACAGAAAGCAGAACGCATGCTTTACTGAAAACCCATCTCCATATGGAAACAATGATTTATGGCGGCAGCAAATGCTTGCCAGCACAATTACATTTCCACCTCAATCAGAACAAAGTATAATTCACATAGGACTTGGAATTTGGGAACTGCTAATCTGTTTTACTTGCAACAAAAGGATTTCACTTCCTTCACAGAATGCTTTCAATTTGCAGCCTAAAATGCAGTTGTCTGGGCACACAAAATAAATTAACTTTGCTAGAGATGGTCATTTTCTAAATCCATCACGTAAAAGACTCTATGAACTCAAAAGTTGTTAAGATCTTGAAAATTTCTTTGCAGAAAACCATACACTTGGGTTTTACAAGGATGAAATCAGAACGGAAAGTGAATACGCAGAGGACAGAACAACTGCAGCTGCTATCTGTGGAGCACACTTGGAGTGATGTGCAGTCCCACCACAACAGTTTGCTTGGTATTCTGGCCAAAAATCTCCAAATAGCATGAGTACTGTTTCACATCATCAGAATTTGCTCATCTGGCAACATCTTTATGGTACCCATACAGTTCAGTGAAGTAACTATGAATTAACAAGTATTTTGGCCGCTGGTGGACACACATTGAGCTACCTAACAGCCACAAGCTGATGCTGAGAAAGTCCCCAACTGCCCGTGGTCAGAACACAGTACAGGTCCTCTATCTGACCTCTATCCCAAGAGGTAAACTGACAGTCTGAATTCAAAGGATAACTGACTGTGAAATGCAGTCCCATCATCCAAGAGAGGAAGCACTAATTTTATGGTTTACTTAGAAGATCCCGATTCTATTCTCCTAAAAATAAAGCAGGATCAATTACATCCTGCTATAAATACTACTGTATTTGCCTATGGCCTGCCATCCCTTATTCTCCATTGCTTGAGCCCCTCTTTGTCCAAGTTACCACCAAAGATGAGGGCTAGAAACAGGAATAGGAAAACAAATCCCGTTTTCACAGATACAGATATAACTGTGAGCAAGGCATTGCTTATCAAGAGTTAAACAATGCATACAAAAATTCAAAGGAAGACAGCTAGGAAAAAGAAGAAAAAAAAAACATTTTCCAGCCCTCCAAGTTTGCACTGATGACAGGTGTTACTGGCCTCTTCCCAAGATGAAACTCCTGAAGAAAAAGCTTCTTTTTAACTCTGCTGAAAAATCTCTTTTGTTTTTTAGGGAGGGCTTCAGAAAGGGAGACAAGTGTAGGGATTCCTACACTGGTAGGCCTTCTGTTGCAATGCAGACTTGCAGTGGGTATCCAAAAGAACAGATGAAGAGAAAGCTAATGTCTGCACCATGGCCAGAAATCTGTCCCCTACAAGCTTCATCTTAGCTGTCTTTAGGAATGGTGCCCCCATAGAGAACATTTGAGCATATTAATATGGAGTGATCACAGTGTATTTGATTCTTAGCAGTATATAAATGAGTAATATTTTTAAAGTGCAATGTTGAATTTCATGCTATTTAAAGAAGAAAGTGTCAACATAACTGGTATTCATTTCTGAATAATTTCACCATAACTGCGTGTTCTTTTTATGTGCCTCACATCCAAGATTAGGGTTTTAGCTTTCCTTGAATGATGTAAAGAATGCTGCAAATTAACTAACAAAGTTTATGAGAGAAGTCTTATTCATGACACTGATCCAACAAGGAGTTGGCTTGTTCTTAGAAATCACTCAAGTAGTGTTTCTTGTGCTAAGCTTTCATTCTGTGTGTCACTCGCTTTAAGTCTGTGCATTCCTTTTGATGACCATGAGCAAGAAACCTGGGATGGAGCTTGTAAATATCCAGTGCTTACTTCTAATACAGAAACCAGGTAAACTAACTAATAAAGAATGAAATGGAGGAAAAACTGTCTCTTTCACGTGCCAACACTGTCTCAGATAGTTTCAAATCAAAATATTTGAAGTCTCATCAGACTATGGGCTTTGCAGTTTGTAGTTTATAACCATTTATCATTTCTTCCTTGATTCAGTCCTTTGCATTTCTGATCTATCCACCATTAAGTTAATACTCGTATGTTAATATTGTCTAGGTGTTATTTACAAAGTTCACAGCAAAGCTTACATTCCTTCATGGGTCCAGATTCCTCTCTACTACAGATACTCCCATTCTCCTAATCTAAATACTGGTGTGCTATCACTTTCAAAGTTCATGAATGGTAATAGGAATCCAGCTTGTGTCCTCTATGCTTCCTACCATAATGTGGCATCTTCTGGAGCTTTAGTCACAAGTCTGGTGTAACAAAATTCAGCTGGTAATATCTACCACATTAAGTTTATTAAACCTTAAATTTTGGACTCATATCAGTGCAAGAGATTGGGAAGAGAGAGAGACATGCCATGGCTCCAATGACAGGTTTCCTGTCAGCTTTGCTAATAAAGGAGGGTTTCTGTCACTTCTAAGCTATTGCACATTTGATCTGCAAGAGAATATTTTATCTGAGGTTATATTTGAATGGAAATTTAAATCTTGGTGCTACTTCTGTACTCTACTATTTTGAGGCTCTGTACTTACAAAAAGTAAAAACGAACAAACACAAGTTTCAGCAGTCTGAATCCTGATGAGGCTGCGTTTCTCAGCCACATTCCTGAGTGCTTTACAGAGTCCTTACTCTCCATCTAGCAAAAGGTCATGTCTGACAGTACCCTGTTCATTAGCAAGTGTATTTTCAGTTTGCTAATTACAGACTGACATCCTTTGTGTCTCATTCCTACTGCCTTTAAGTGTAGTAAGAAACTGTTCACAGTTCTGAAGGAAAACCATTTGAAAGCAGTTATCTATGCCTGCTTTTTGCCACCACATACCTGAACTCTGATGTAATTTCTTTCAGTTTGTTTGTGCGTACTTCTGCCCCATTCCATGTGTCATGTGACATATCTGTCCAATGCCTGAACAAAGGCATCTCTGGTTTTACAGTTTAGAATACCTTGATGACTCATGTATATTTTAACACTAAATTCCTATAACCTCCTGGAATGCTATTTAATGTTACTCATTACATTTCCCCAGTCTGAGTCTCATCATATCTTTACGAATCTTTCAGTAATGTCAAAATCATTGGTCTGGGTACAGTGCAAAAGCAATTCACTGACATTTCTGTAGCTGTTCTATTGCACTAGAGCAGCTTCTGTTTTCTTTAGTGGCTGCCTATTAACTTATTCTTCAGCATATCTACAAATACAGCTTTACAACCCTAAATTTTCTCTGCAGAGAATGGTTCAATTCAGCTCTCAAACATGCTGGTTATAGTATGTCATGCTCATGTTAGACGTTTTCATCTCTTCCTCTCAGGCTTAACTTCCTGATATCATCACACTCAGCCTCATCAGTTTCATCACTAATTAAGCAAACAGAAATGTAAGTATGTACTAGCAATATTACCATGTCTTTCATTATTTTTTCTACTCTTTACTGGTTGATTAAATCCCAAGTAACAATTACAGGTTCTACCCTGTTTCTCAGTGGTGTTAAGCAGACACAGCAGAAGATGCTTTATTTGGTTGTATTTGCAAATATTTTCCTTTCTTCTGGATAGCATAAGAAAGAAAGCATTTATTATTGCTACTTTAGAGTGAACAGAATTGTGTTGTTCATACATGGCTCTAATGTTCTGGAGTACATATATGTATATGACTAACTGGTCTTAGTTCAGCTTACTTAGTTGCAGGACTTTCAGGAACAGATTAGGACCTCTGGACAAATTCATTTTGAACAGTTGGTTTGACCCATTACTGCCTTCCTTTTCTAAGCCCCTGGGTCACACAGCTGGGCACATATCAATCACAGGATTGAAATACAGGCATCTCAACCCAGCAGGACAACATCTTAACCCAGCAGGACCCTTCTGTGGTCACAAGAGGTTTGTCAGGGCATATCAGAATAACGGAGGCCCCCTGATCAAGACTGTCAACAACAGTGCTGTCGGCTACCTAACTGAGCTAGTTCTGTGTATACATGGGGATATGTATCACAGAGTGGCAATATTGCACATGATGCCTCAATTGCACTGTTTCTAAATGTGAAAACAAGGTGTCACAAAGAAAAAGAAAATGCTATTTCTTTATGGAGCAAGCAGCAAAACCACAAGTTCTGCTTGGGGCTGAAGTTTTTAGAAGAGGAAATCTGCATGGGACCACACTCCTGGAAGAGCATGAATATAAATGGACTAAGTACATTAAGGAAATCCTCTTATCATGCACTGTGATTTCTCCCCAAGAACCAACTACTTGTTTTCACTGTGAAGAGGTTCAGTTATCATCTTTGTAGCCAAAGTGACATTTTTAGTGATGGGTTTTTGTTTGTTTTGCGCCTTATCTTATGACACGTTATACCTGAGTATACACAAGTTCAGATCAAACAACTCCTGTTCATAATTCATTTCAAAGTAATTTTAAATACTCACCCATTTGAGAGCAAAACAAGTGAATCAAACTCTGATTTTTGTTACAACCTAAGACTTATTAAAATAAGTATTGATTACAATGATAAAAGAGTTATTCTTTTAATAGATTTCTACCTTGGTGTTATTCTGTACATCTTAAGTTTGAATAGCACATACAATGAGACTTCAGAACAACTTCTTGAAGAACAGCCTTAATCCAAAAGTAAATGTTAAAGAAATTTGTCTTTAAACCACCCTGTGCTGCTTTGCATAACAGTAGCCAACAGTGCAGAGCTATGAGATAGAAGCAGACTTGGAGGCAATACACGCATTGCCACTCTACCCGTACTATTTGGCTAGCTTATTATTTCACCTATTTAAAGTTCCACTTAGTAATTTTCCACCAAGATTAGTTTCTGAAAGGAAAGCCTACAAAGGGTTTAGAAAAGTCCTCTGGAACACAGGTCTCTGAGATTGTCTGAATATCTATCGTTGCTTTTATTTGCATTTCAAACAGCTCAGATGAAAGTATAAATGCCCCACAAAAACGCAGCAGGTGCATAGACAGAGCAAGAGCCTCAAAAAACAACCTTTAAGATAACTGCATATATACACAACTACTCTCTAGTGTTATTTCTGATACCAAATAGCTCCCTCTGTCTCCCTGGAATAAGGCATGCCATTCTGACAGCACTTAATTGGCTCTAAGGGTAACCAAGTCCAGCTGCTCTGCCTAGCAAAGTGTCACAGCTGCCTTCTCTCAGTCCAGAGGAGCTAAAGAGAGGGATGGGGTAAGAAATTAAAAACAAAAAAAAAGTTTAAAGTACACACCACTTCAAGAGCTCCATTCCCAGGGTCTCACAAACCTGACTAGAATCTGGATTGGAGTTTTAAACGGATCCATTAGGAGCAGCAATTGGCTTCCTAGGCAACCAGGGTGGCCACATTGCTGCGCTGTTTACATGGAGATGGGAGGAAGGGGTGGGGGTGCGGCATATAGGAAATTACCCTTATACATTCACAGGAGAGTTTCCCATTCATAAATATTCTTTCTGCAAAATGTGATTTTAGGCCTCGACTTGCCAAAGAGGTAGGCAATGAAGTTATTCAGAGTGACAGCTTTTAGCCTTCTGTTGCTGGGTACGGTGGGACCAGATGCCAGCAGAACTGGATTTTACATATCTGAATGCTTCCCTGTACCTGAGGAACTTCCAGACACCTTGCTGGGGAGGATTTCTGACCCTTCTGGTAGGCAGAACTAAAGAACTGGTCCATTAAGCTAGGTGAATTTTAAGCACATTATATTATTTCTTTGCTGTCTTTAGTTTTCAGGAAAATTGCCAACTTCTAGAAAGTCTTATTAGCAAAGTGCACCCAGGGAAAAAAAAAAAGAGAAAAAAAAAAAGGCCTCAGCACTGAAATTATCATTACTGACTCTCTTACCCCATCCATTCATGTGCTTCAAACCTGCTCGTGAGGGGCTCCATCCAGATGTGAAGAGGGATGGCTGTTTCTTTCAAGTCATTGTCCTTCTATTAAAAGCAAAACCAAGAGTGCCAAATAGGAAATACCAGTGTCCCACATTACTTGTTTATTTCTACTGAAATCTGAAAATGGGGGATCCCATGGAATACTTAACAGACACACATACAAGCTCAAGATGAAATACAAATATTATTTATATAATACTCTGTCACTACAGAGGGGAAAATTTCATACCTAACAGTACCTGCCAGTCTCCTTAGCATATGATCTGTAGCATAGGTAGAGCAACATTTGGCATACTGAGGTGCTGCTCCATCAGGGGGGAAAGAAAAATTCAGATAATACAGGTGGGTGTAGTAGAAACAATATTCAAATAAAAGTATTAAGGTATTATTACTAGAAATGTGAACCAAATAATTCTGAAACTGAATAGCTTAGCTTCATTTTTGTGTGAACATACCAATTAGCTAAGAATACAAGAAAGATGTATATAGCTTGGACCTGTCCTAGTGCAAGTAAATAGTACTGCAAGACCTACCTTTATAAACATTTAATTTTTACAGCTTAAAATTAACACTGATATGTTGTGAATCAGCACAAGGCTTCTCCCACACGAACACTTGCACATGCTACTGGATCAAATGAGTTTCTAGAATGAACACATACAATTGCTCCAAGGCATGAATAGTAGTGTACTGACGTACAGACCCCCCAAGACAATTTTATTTCTAATTGTGAAATAAATAGCAGCTGAAAATAAGCATGCACATAGGTCATTTAATTCAAGCAAATATTATCTAGATCACAATAAGCTTACTTAATTATTGAGGTGATACACCAACTTAGGCAGCTGAGAACATCTGTGATCAGGCCTTCTCCCCATTGTGGATTCCTAAGCCCATTTCTAACAGTTTTTCCTAATACAATAAGAATACCAGCCCCCAGTCCAGGCAAATCAGGTTCTTTTTTTGCTAAAATATCTAAGAGAGCATTGGTTGGTCCTAGAGTCCTAACTTGGAAAGGTGTTTACAGTTTTCTGCCATTTATGTTTTGTTAATGACTTAGTAACACCTTACTACAGCCTCATGCTCTTTAAATGTCCTTTCTTCCCAACCTAAAAGTTGCCTCCACACTCCTTTTTAAACACTCCCTTTCTTACCTGTGAAAGTACAATTCAGTTGCACTTCCTGTCAGCTGTCTTCTGTAGAGTTACTGAAGATTTCAAGCCATATAAATAGAACTACTTACCATGTGCTTTTAAAATCCTAGAGAAGTACCTTAGACATTGACAGCTGTATTTGGTGCACATCCCATTCATACTGCCTCTAAACTACAGCTGCATACCATAGGGGAGGAGAAATGGTTTTCTGCTCCCTTTGGGGCACAGAGCAGTAACAGCCACATTATCCAGGCAATGGAAGAAGCACAAATTTAGAGATTGGGGCCAGCTTTGCCTTAGAACCCAAATTCTCAGGTGAGTTCAGTGAGGACATAGGTCCCTGGTTAAACTAAAAAGTAAATCCAGGTCAGATTGACAGGTCCACAGTAAATAAGACCAAAGTTAAGCCAGGCAACCAGTCCACAGGTAGACTCTATAGTAATGCAGAGAGCTATAAATAAACTAGAGAGCAGTACAACTTCCTCCCTACATACAACAACAGAGTTGACACCAGCACCAAAAGCCCCACACTTAGGTGAAATTGGCTCCTGAGCTCCTGAGTAGAGACTTGGGTAAGTACACCAGATGAGGTGCCCTCACGGCTCTAACACCATGCTTCCCTCTCATATGAATTTCAGGCAAAGTTTCTTGTCCATGGTCATGACAAGTGATACCTTCCTCAGTGATTTGGGTTGTCTATTAATCAGTTCTTTTAATGCTCTACAGATAGCACTGCTGGCTCTCAACAATCAGCTGTTATGAGGTTTCCACCACCATCAGTTCAGATATGTGTAAGGAATGTCAAACATAAAGGGTCAGGATACTATGCTGAAATGTTATAGTATGTCAGGAGAATGATGTCTTCCCACAGCTGAGGATCCAATGTATGTAATGGGGTGGCAACAAAATCTACTTCAGTGTGTCTGGGGAATGCTTGAAAGAAAACTATATGTTTTGAACTGCTCAGTAAAATGATAGATGCTAAAAACAGATGCTTGGAGATTACCCTCCATTGCATATATTGTAAGAAAAAAAATTAATTGTATTTTTAGTACCTTAAGGACAGCATCTTTTTTTGGGTTAGAAGAACTAGTAATAGGCCAAATGGTGGTCTTACAGGTCAACAGTATCTAACGTGAACACAGAGTATGTCAGCATTTAGTGTTCATAAAGAGTGCTTGCCAGTATAAAGCGTTTGTCATTGTCCCTGGGAACTCATATATTTTCAGAAACACTGTGCCTTCTTTGTCTTGTTAGTTTTTGCATAGAGCTAGCTGGCATGTTTCAAGGACAGGACAAGATCAAGAAAATATTGGAAGGTATTGAATTAGGAATTCAAGACAGACAAATGACTTGTGTGCAGTGTGATGATAAAAAAGACCCTTTGATAATAGTCACCACAGAGAATAGCCAAATAACACAAATTGTATGCATGAGCATCACATCGCTCATAATGAAAAGAATCAACCAAGCAATGGCCCAAATGCTTATTTTCTCAAGTACATGTCTGAAAGCAAACATTCATGAGAATGGAGCTGTCAGTAACAAACTGATTAATCCCGCAGTCCCAAATGAAGAGTGATCCAGGTGCAGCAGTCTCAATAGCTTCATTTTCAGATATAGGAGAGAAAGGAGTAACGTTACTGCTGCTATCAAGGAGAAGCTGCAGGCCCTCTTAAATGTGAATTAAGAGTCGTACCTGAAGTTCACAGGTCCTGCCTAGGGATCAGGGCCCAAGGGTTCATCAAACTGTTTATGTATGTATAGCACTCTGTGGAATGCAGCATGCCAAGGAGCTTACTAACCAGACAGACAGGCAGAGCATGATACTCTCAGTCTGTCATTAGTTCAGAGGTCTACAAACATCTCCTGATTTGGAACCTCCCCTCTACATCTGTGCTATGGGAGGTTTAGAGTTCAGATCTGTATCCCAGCACCAAACATTTATAAGTATTGTGTAGCTCAAGTGCAGAGAAAAAAAGAGTGACTTGCCTCTCTCACTGACAGTCATTGAAGTGAGCTCTCAGTGCCACAGCTGCAGGAAACCAGGGGGCTATTTTTCTGACAGCCATCAAGTGAATAGAGTTTTCTATTTTGAGACTTTCATTACCCTTCCTCATTTCCAACAGTTTGATATTCCTCTCCAGAAGCTTGACACTGAAATTTGTCCTTTTATTTTGGTCAGAAACCAATGTTCTAAAATTGAATTTGGAATTGAAACAGCATTTAAGAGATTTGTTTTCCTGTATGCAGTGACCCTAGTAGTCTCAGACATTAGCAGATTCTCAGAGCTTCTAAAGTAGCGTATATTGGTTGTGCTTGATTTGTAGGCTGATTTCTGATACACAAAGAGGACTCTGCCTTCACTCCAGTGACCTTGGGATTTATTTCAGGTTTACATCAGCATGACTAAGGGGAAGAGAATTAGCCCTTTTTAGAAGTCAGATGGCAGTGAATACATCCCACAGGCAAGTGCAAGTTCAGAATAAGGAAAGCATTCTTATATTTAATAATTTTTTCCACTGAACTGCTGGTATGATAGATATGTGTATAAAGATTATTTCCAAAACAAATTGCCTCTAAATTGGCACAGGTACAAAGGCAGCTGGCTTCTCAGTTCTGCTCTCAGCTACACTGGCGTCAAATTTACTACACCTCCATGCATGAGAAGTAAAACCAAGCCAAATGGGAAATTATGAAGATGAGCTGAGGTACTCCAATGGAACAATTGCAAACAGACAAGCTGACTATGTCAGGTTACTCAGGTAAATCCTTTTAAGGCTTTATGACCCTTCAGGGGGGTAAAACAGACAACTAAAACCAATCCCACGCAGGATGTGGTATGAAACATAAATGTTCTTGCTTTTTTTCTGTCCGTCTATACTTAAAGAGAGTAAAACCACTGTATAGGTCTCAGACAGACTTATGGGTTAAAATTTCTGTGAATAAAGTGAGACTGTACTGTTTGTGTGCACTTGTTTATTGAGGAGTAAATGCTTGTTTCTTAACAGATTATAGGACAACCTGTGTTTCTCGTATTTCTAATGTTTAGAGGCCCTATTTATAATACAATAAGTTTTCTAAAGGATTTTTCTACTCTAGCAAATTAGAAATCCCCTGCAGAGGCGAAAATATTTAATTGTAGACCTAGTAAACCTTCAAACTCTTAAAGAAAATAATTAGTTGATTAAATGCAGTAGCCTTTCGCCTCCTCATGACAGACTGAGAATGGTAACTAGGTAGCAAAATCAGTGATTTTTACAGAGATCTTCTCTGTAAAGATAGCATCAGCGATCTTGGGCATATATTTCCCCTTCTCTCATGTACATAATTTCTTACTCTTATAATAAATGTGCAGTTCATAGTCCTGTCAGTATAGGCTTTAATGGACTTAGTCCTTGTAGTACTGGCTCATGATGTTTTAAAGACTACACCACTTGTCACAGCATGCAGTGCTGTGTTAAGGCCTATTTTGTTCTCAGCCAATGGATGGGCAGGGTATTAAACCACATAGGGATGAGAAAGCTAATTTAGCACCCTGGATGCTTAGACAAATAAGCTTATTAAAAAAGACAAGCAGTATCTTGTTGTTTGCCTACTGTTGATGAATGTAAAATGACATTATTCCTCTCTGGTTTTGAAGTTAAATATTTTAGTTCTGAACAAAAGGAGGTGGGTAAGCAAGTGACTTTGAGGATTGGAGGAAAACATTGCTATTTTTTGCAGTGAATGCCCAGAAGATGAAAAGCAGAATCGTCAGCATTGCATCTGTCATACTGGTGCCTCCATAATTCACAAAAGGATAGCAAATGATCCCAGGCAATTCTGACAGCAGCAAAGTAGCAGGGATCCCAGGGGCGTTCCCATGGAGCTCTGATTAGAAATGAAGACTTGTGATATGTTTAATCTCATCCCCTGGAAGACTTTGCTATGTGTTAATTGGCAGCAGCACGTAAAGACCAGAACAGAGGTCTGGCAAAGTGGGCTTCAAGTGGTGCAGTTTAGTGTAAATCAGTATCTCCCTCTCCCTCTAACAAATCCTGAGTGAAATGGAAGAAAAATTGGACTTCAGTCCACTAAATATGAAGGTTCTGAAATGTGATTCCCCTGCCTTTCCTCAACCTATCATTAGACTGTCCTAATGACTGTCTAACTCCTGCTGCCCTACAGATTATTTCTCCAAAATAGCAGTGTTACAGAAGACTGCATTTAGTATCTCAGCCCTGCCTCTAGTTATTTCCAGTTCTCACTGTACATGCATAGCCAAGGCATTTTTAAGTAAATCCAGACTGTGTGGGGTCAGTAAATTCCCCATATCTATATCACATAGTTTTGTCTTCAGGTAACTGGTGAATGAATGGAAAGCAGAAATACTGTGTATTGACTTTTTCTTTAGGTCAAAAGGTATTATAAGAACTGAACCCAGTGTTTGTTCCTGCCATTTTCAAACATCTTTCAACACATTACTTTGTCTGGTGCAGTGCAGACTTTTAATGTGAAGGCTTTTCAAATAGAAGTGACGGCAAACGTTTCAGCTCTAATAATTGTTTTCTCTTCTTTGTCAAAACTAGTGACAGAAGTTTGAAATCCAATAATGCTTATATTAAAATGCAGATTAAAAAAAATGCTAGTTCTTGTTATTCTGGCAAGCAAATATTTCAGCATCAGCCAGTTACTGTCTGTAAAAATAACTCTGAAAAGTTCCTTAGGTGTCCACAATGGTATAATAATCTCTGCTTTCAATTTTACTTTCTGTCTTTGGGTTTCCTTCATGTGACAGTGATACAGAAGAATTCATTCTATATTACTGTTACTAATAATCACAGTTTACTAATAATCACAGATGCCTAATAATCACAGAAAGAAATGAAAGATCTTTGGGGCAACAGCATAGAGACTGGGTGATATTGAGTTGCACATCATGCAAAGCAATGTATTTAAGGACTTGCATCCAGGAGGGATGGATGTGCTGGCAAATCACAAGCACTCTGCAATTAGCCAAGGGGGTATGATGGAGCTGCATGAGAAATACTAGTCCACAAAAAGCTGCAATTTTTAATGACTCTTTTGACATTTCTAGATCTCCTACTAGAGAGAAACCTTGAATATTGCAGTTTTTCAGAACCCACTTCTGAGTTTCCAAAAGCATTTTCATTTCCCATACAGTGAAAAGGAAATGAAAAATGTGTGGGTACAGAGGGAGAGCAGTGCATAAAGCAGACAGAGAAAGTATTGAAGAAAAAATATAATTTTAAGGGGAATAAAAGACCATAAATTCCAGAAATATGTCCAAAGACAGCCTTTGAAATTTTTTGGCAATAGCTGATGCACCAAATGAAGTATCACTACTGTAAATGATTTTAGAGGGTATGAATACACAGATAGCAGGTGATGCCTTTTCAGCTTCTCTTTCAGCAGTATTATTTTTATGCTGTGGACCTACAACAAAGATTCTGCATGCTTGAAATATTCAGACAATGTTGTTTGTAGCCTGCAAAAGTCAGAAATAAATTTTTTCTTAAATTGAACCATATTAAAATAGGTTCTATTGTTCTGCAGTCAGAGTTCCTTACTATATTATTACAGTTTCTTATTATTATATGCATTATTAACTGTGTTAGCAGCAGGACATAACAAATGCAAAATACTTGTTCAGAAACACTACTGTTTTCAGCAGGGAATAATTAAGAATACATTTCAATAACATTTAGGATTCTAATGAATAAAAGATAACTCATGCAGGCAACCCAAAGGCCTGCATAATTTTCTCCAAGGAGGTTAAAATGTGTGATAAGTGCCTAATTCACAAAGAAGCACTTTTGGGTCATATATTTTGATAGCAGACAAGATGTGATCAAGGTTCAGGTAACATATAGATTTGAAATGTCACATTCCTGCAGGAATACTTCAAAAGGATGTCAGAATTCTTGCATAATTTACCTGAAAAGCAGAAAATAACTCCAATAGTATTTCAGTTCTCTTGTATATCAAAAGAAGAAACTTTACCCTTAATTTGTGGAAGCACTAATAGCATTTTCCCAACTAGATCTGACTTGGTAAGCAAGCACAAAGCATAACTTTGCTTCAATTTCCAAAATAGCAACAGAAAGAAAGCAATAAAGAGTATGACCAAACTCAGACTTCCTTTCAGACCCTCCCCTGTACCATTCTCATCATTGCCAATTGCAGTTATTTAGTTCTGTGTCCCCAAATTGTCTTGATTTTACTTCTATTAAAATGACTGTGAAGTGTGTTTATGTGGTTAAGTCCATTCAAGACTGCCAGCCTAATTTGTTTTACATTTTGCTATCTGCAGCAAGCGTAGGCTCTAGTTGCATTATCTTAATCCTCTTGTATTCCACAACACAATACACGTAACAGCCCAATTAGAAATTTCTACTGCTTCTGTATAATTCCTCATTTCAGCTGGGATCCTGCATGCCTTTGTGAGGCAGGAGGTAGAAGAAATGAAGAAAGAAAGTGCAATGGCTGTAATCGTACAGAACAGAGTCTTTCAGTAACCAGGAATGAAGAGACAGGCGTGTGTAGCTGTATCCAGACAGAATGATAACCTTAAAACTACAGATTATCAGACATTTCTAACAAACAAACAAGATTCTGTTCATAGGTTTGAAATTTTGAAACACCTATCTGTCAGTTGCTTTTTCTGAAAGTATCAAATGCTTAAGACAGCTAAAGTTCATTTGCTGTCTTTGTACTCTCTTGGTGTAGCCTCCTTCCTATTCCCTTTCCCAGTTTCCAAAAATGCCTCATATAGCTTGAACCAAACCTAAAGAATATTGTCTGCTTGGACAGAATGCAACTGCCATTCCCTAGCAAGTGAGTAGACAGTAGCTAGGACTCCCTTTGAGGTGCTCTGGGGTTTTCAGACTGATGTGAGCATCTGGGAGATAACCAGGCACAGCCAGGTCTGGTGCAAATGCACGCTGCTTGTGGCCAGCACAAGGCACTCTGAGGAAATCAGCAGCTTTGTGGGTCATGTTCTACAGCCTGTAGGAGAAAAAGGATTTTTCTGCCATTGTTTTGTCAGTGTTCTGCAAAATGCTTTCCAACTTGTAAATCTGTTCTCCTGACAGCCTGCTTTGTTTGTATACATGCAGAGATTGGAAATACTTGTTTTTCCATTCCACACTGGGATAAGCTACAAAAGAGCTACATTTAAGGCACTTTTATCCTTCTATCTCTGTGCTGTTGCCAAGACCGCAAGACAGACAAATTGGTTCCTTTGCAGATGGGCACAATGAAAGCTCTTCTGCCCCTCTGGATATTTCTTTCCCCATCAACACAGCTTTTCTCCTAGAGCAAGCCCTTCCCCTCAGCCCACTATCACCATACGTAAATTCTTTTTCTTTGATTTTTTCTTTCAGTCTCATTTTTCTCAACATAGTTTCTGGTTCTTGTTATAAGGGACGCTAAACTTGTACATCTGATTCTGCAGGCTCTGTTTTCCTGAAAGAGAAACTATTTCATCCACAGGCAGTGCTGTGAATTTAAGCTTCTGATTTCCTGGTTTTGGGGGCCTCCAAACTTCTACAGCTAGGTGATGCTTTTATAATCTTTTCAAGTTTTCATGGATTTAGAGCAAAACTTGAAAACCTTGTCAGAGCAAATCCTATGCTTAAAAGCCAGAAAGAGAGCCAAAATGGACCTATATGCATTAATCTTTTAAACTCCCAATTGGCATGTTTGTTTAAGGTCATTACCCAGGTGCTGCTTGGCCATGGGAGATATAATTAAAACAGTGATTGTGACAAGGAGAACAAAATTCTGGAAGTTAGCTTCCCCTTATCCACATTCACAAACCATTTTATTAATATCATTTAGCTTAAGGAATGTATGGTCACGCTTCTGTATGAGAGATTTTGAGGTTGTTTGCTTGTTTGTTTGCTTTTTACAGAGCATGCATGAGGTGGAGGCTACAAGGCAATTTTATGTTGTAATAATATCTGATCTCTACCAGCCAGCCTCTACAACCAGCAGTGTAGAATGGGGCATCAGCTGGCAGCTCCAAGTTCATATTCAAAAGACTGAGATACATCTTGCAAGCCATCTGTGACCTAGTCTCAAGGGACTGAAAGCACACAGGAGTGCTTTGAATTCTAATGTGTGCATTGACTTCTCAGTGCCCTCTGCACTTGCACCCTATTTCCCTCCAAACAATGTCATTTACTTTATACTTGCAAATATATCTAAGGATCTGTGCTAAATCATCACAGTTCAGCTGAGGTTCAGTGCTTTGTAATATCTGACTATATATCTGCAGCGCTCTCCTTTTTCTCCCTTTCTCTGAGGCAAGAATTTCTTCTTAGGAAATATGAATCTAACGAGGATGAGAAAAATGCATCTTCACTAAAAGTGGAGGTAGACAAGCTCCAGAAAATATTTCCCTAGTTTCTGAGAGATGCTGTAGTAACACAGATCTCGAGACACAAAATACCAAGGACCAAGCAATATCTTACTCTATTTTTCATTTACTGGTCTAGGAAAATCACTTGAGATTCACCACTTGCTGACTATTTTCTGGTTCCATTTTAATGGGAAATTATTACTCATCCTGACAAATGTTCAGCAAATCACAGAGAGGGGATGGTGAGAGAGAAGGGTTCCACTGCAAGCACAATAATTACTTTAGACTTACTGTGGTGTAAATGAAGTCAATATTTGGACCTAAGCCTCCATTTTAAGGATATAAATCTAAATGCCTTTCTGAAAACAGTTACAGTACTTTCCAGCAAATCAGGCAAAATTCCAGAGGTCTACTTGGTTTTACTGGAAACGATCCCTTAATAAATGGAGAACTAAAAATTACGATCAAGTCAAGATGCACTTCAGAATATGGATCAATAGTCAGAAAATTTCTAAATAGTCTCCTACCTACATGTCAATATACATTTTCCTCATGAAACGAATGAAGTGCAGCTCTATTGGCAGCCCCATTATTCACTACTTAGCAAATACAGTAATGACTTTAGGCAAATGTGAATATTGAACCTGAAAGGTCCTAGTACAATAAGCAGGAAATGAGCATAAATGAAAGTTGTTCTTTGTGGGAGCCCCTCAGAGGACCAATAGAGTAGAAAACAGGAACTCAAAATTTGACTAAATACTTCTAAAGCAGAACTGCTCCGAGAGGGGTGTGGAAAGTGAAGTGTAAAAAAACCCTGTAAAGTTCCTTGGCTTGCTAAGCATGTCTTCTTTGAGAGAGTAAGAGCCCTGCAAAAGTGTCACATTTCTAGTAATGCAGTGGGTGGATAGTTCAGTGAACCAGTGAACAGCAGAGTCAGTCAATGAGGTTTCACATGAGAACTATCACACAAGCAAGAGTTGGGAGCTTCATAGAAGGCTTTAAATATTCGACTACGATATCTTCTCCTGGAGATCTAGGTCCTTGCTGTTCACTGCCAGATCAGAAAGGAACAAGTCATTCTCCTCCATTAGTGCTGCCCTGACAGTAGCGAGATCTTGTTCTACAGGCTGAGAAGGGAGACATCTGCCCACTTCCCAAAGTCCCCTCTCCAATGATCATTTTTCTGGTCTGTGCTAATTTCAGTCTCCTTCCATAGAGGCAGAGAAGGCAAACTTGTACCACCCGCCAACTGCCAGCTTCTTTGCAAGTACCTTAAACTATCAAAGTGGGAAATTACTCAGTCTGATAACCTCACTTAAAAACTGGAAAGCTCTCTGCTGGCTTTTAAGTTTCAACAAAGAATGAAGTTTCTCAGGAAGATAGGAGCATAACATTCTTTCTCAAGACCAGATGAAGGAGGGAGGAGCATCTCTGTGAAGAAACAGGCACTGAAAATCAGTTGTAGAAATGTTCTACTACACTGCAGATGTTTTAATGAGCTGTATCACGTGTGAACAAAAGAGAGAGAATAAATTAGATGGGGCTTACATATAACTCTCCTTAATAAAAAAAAAAAAGCACAGAAAAAAATGAATAGACAAATGGATAACTTGCACTTATTTGAGGCAGGAAATGAATGTCTCACTGCAACAAGGTCCAGTCTCTGTTTAAAAGATTATGAATATTATGTATACGGGACCTTTTCCTGCTCCCTAAAGCTTGGAGAAAGCTAATAAAATTACAGAACATTATGAAGTTTAAGAATCCAATGGCTGTAGTCAGAGCTACTACTACTATTTAAAGCATATGAGTGCAATTAAAAAACAACATAGCATATTTATATTCTCAGACCTCTTTGCATGGTAGGCTTATCATGGTGAAACAGTGGTTTGCTATCTCAAACAACTGTCTTAGGTAGTTACTCAGGAAGACTTTCAAGCAGTCCCTAAAAGATGGCTGCTTATAAAGAATTCATAGCTTACTGGATGTGGTGCCCAGTGCAGGCTGCACTGTAACAAGAGAGCAGGCTTTATTAATTAATTGGTGTTTCTTGTCATTGCTTGGACTGTAGCAAGACTTGACATGATTCCTTTAGAAGATCATCTGTGAGCCCTTATATTTCTAATACTACCAAGGTTTCTTAAATCCTGGTGGCATCTTGGAAATGAAAGCAATTGAATTAAACTGGCGTCTGTCTCATTATTTGTTACACTTGATTGTTATCTGTCCTCTGAATACTCTGTAAAGAGATGGATGGATGAAAGGGGCATGTAGTAGGCTGATCTATTCCTTAATAAGGCCACTTTGCATAGCTGGGAAACCATTAAACGAAGTGAGAATTGAATTCTGTTCATCATACTAGGAAAGGTGAGGAAAACCTGTTTTCTGAGGTCCTCTATAATGTACAGTGGTTTCACCGCTGTCAAAGAAAAACATTGTTCAGAAACTGACTATTTTATGCACAGTGTTCTAAGGAAAAGTAGCTGTGAAGAAGCATTTCAAGAATAAAATGATGCAGCATGGAAAAATTTGAAATGAATACATACTATAAAAATGGCACCTGATGTAGTGTCATGAGAGGAATGTGCTGCAGATCTTGGTCTGCTAACAATCTAGAATTAGAAACACAAGGACGATTATTCATTTAGCTAAGGCAAAGCTATTGTAAACTGTAATTTCTAAAAATAACTAGAGTCTGTTTGATACAAGAGGGGAAGCATGGTGTTGCTGTTTGCTTCAAGTCTACTGAGCTTTGAAAATTGAGGAAAAAAAAAGGAGGAACTCTTCCTATGGTGCAGCTCCCTCTACAACTGGCTATCCCGACATGTAAATTTTAAATGCCTTTTGATGGTGGCAGCTTGGAAATCACTAAAAGGGAATTCTGCTGTGATCTCCTAAAAACCACAGTGCAGAGCACCACCGTTTCATCTGCCACTTCCTTTGCACACCAGCTGCTGCTCACTCAGCTGTATGTAAAAACAAACTCAACAGCAACCCCACCTCACACTTTCCATGAACATAGTTCTTTCATCACTTATAGCCTTCTTCAGTGTCTTCTTTAAATGCACAAGTAAAATATGCCATTAATAGGAGCAGGAGCAACCTTTGTGTTTTAGGTTGTGGTAAGTGCAGAACCAATGGACATTTTTGAAACTTGCCCCCAGCCAGACTGCCCACTGCTGTTCTCAAGGCAGCAGCTTGGTCCGTAGTACTGCATGTCCACAATTTGTTTGTGGAATCTCCATAGGTTTAGTGGGATCTAGTGCTGGAAGGTGAGAATTTGTACAGAACAGCCTGTGCACTGCTGAAGAAGGCAGACACTTAGCTCAGTAAACATGCCACCAAGGTCTGTGAATGGGAATTACTTATGTGAGCATGTAAGTGGTCCTCTGCAGCTACTTCATATACATCACTGATGCTCCACGTGCACTATTTCTTCTACACACTAGCTAGTGCTTGGCTGTGCACAACAGAAATGAGCCCACCCACTTTGCACAGTGCCCTCTGGACCCAGCTCCCATCCCTGTGCTACCCTGCCCTTGTGGATGGGGTAGGCAGGAGGCAGCTGCCAGCAGCACTGCAGTTGGTTGCTCTGACTTACCCAAGCCTGAGAACATATTGGAGTAAAAGAGTTCTCTGCACTGTGGAAGCCAAAAGCATCATCAATGGCAAACCAACATTGTCAGTAATCCTAGAGTCTCCCTGATTACAAAAAGATAATGAAACAATATCGAGAAAAGTCAGATTATACTGTAAATCAGATGAACACTGAATTCAGCTCACAGAATCAAAATTTTTCTAATTGAATATGTTAATCTCTGAGAGTATCACTTTTTAAAAGTGGTTCTTATAAGTCTCTTGGCAAGAGCTTTTTAAACTTTCATTTTTCCAGGCTAGAGCCTGATTAAAAGGACATGCTATGCATGTTTTCTTTCTGGAATAGGTTAAGAGGCATTTCTCCTTAATAACCTTTCCTTTGGTTTTTGGTTTTTTTATTTTTTTTTTTGTTGTTGTTGTTAAATTTATTTATTTTACAACAAATAGCATTGTAACCAAATTATTATTAATATCTAACACTTAGATTGAACATTTCAGAACAATTTTTATTATGAGTATAAATTAATCACAAGTTTTTAAAGCCTTCTAAGAGCTCTTTAATTATGTTGGCTCACTGACCCTTGAAGCACACCTCACATACAGGCTGATGCAATTGACTTTTACTGGTTTTAACTTTTTAAATCAGATTTTGCAGGAGCTGGGCCCTGCTCTTCCTTTTCTTCACCACTAGATGACAGGATGCTCTCATATAACTGCTTAACAAAGGCGTTAAAAAAAAAAAAATGTTCAAGGGTATAAGCTTCCCTGAAATCAAGACGATTATGCAAATAAGAAAAGGAAAATATTGCAAATATTTCCCCAAAATGTATGCAATACTAAATAGTACAGGGGAGAAGAAAATAAATGATATACTGATCTTTGGGAACTATATAACCTCTTTTTTTTTTTTTTACCTATGATTCTGCTGGTCGCCGTTTTCAGTGATTCTAGAGTTATCAAATTAGAAGAAAATTGCTCGATAACAATAGGTAAATAACAATGCCCTGCACGATGCATGATTAAGTCTGAACTTCGGGAAAATAGCTTTATATAATACTTATTATTTCTTGTGAATGAATTAACGCCCAAATTAAAAGAGGCCATGAATATACAGATCTCTCTGTACTGCAAGGTAATGTCTCTAAATTAGATTTGCACAGAGGCAAGGAGAAATTTTCTTTCCTAGGCTTTTTAATATAAAATAATATTTGGCTCAAAGGCTGGGCTAAATGAAGAAAGGGTTTTTCTTCCCTCCAGACCTTTTTTTTTTCCCAGTATTTAGACAACCTGACTTCCACCGAGCATCAGCTTGAAGGATTCTCTTCCAGTGCAATCTGAGAACTGTCCCTTACCAAACAAACACCTTATGAAATTTAATAAAGGTTCTAATATTTGGGCACATTTTTATGAACTTGTGCTGACATCAGCTCACCTATTCTACAATGCAGTTTTTTTCCTGTTGGAGCTTTCAGCTAGTTACTGCTGCATGGCACAGATGGAATGAAGAAAGCCACTTCTCATGTCTTTCCCAGAGAACATTTTAGAGTGGGTCACCATTTTAAACTGAAAGTAAAGCACAGCTCTTGCAGCAGACCCCCAGAAGAAAGACAAGCAATAGGATTGTGTCACACACAGATCAAGACCCCTCAAACCTAAAGAGGAATGAGGGGTCATGAGGCACAGTTAGCACTATGGGATGTATTCTGATACTGGACATACCTTTCTATTGCACTGGTGGTCCTTCCCACTTAGGAAAAATTTTTAAGGATTATTGCTTCATTTTTGAGAATCATGCATACTGTTCATATCTATTTTCAGATCATTCTAGGTAAATACTATTTGGCACTCAAAATTGTTGTAGAACTTTTTAAACCAAAGAAAAATTTGCTCCCACAGCAGTTCCCTCTCTAATTTAATAGGAAATGAGTGAAACATGGCATTTTTACATTACATTACCTTCAGCACTAATTTTGAAATTTCTTTTAAGCAAAAAGTAAACAATAAGAGGACAGTATTTCTCCCTCTAGGGACTTATAGTAATTTCCTAGAACTTGACTGATTATCACAGAATGACAGGAGTATTGAGAACCCAGCAAGGAGCATAATCTAACAGCTACAGAAGAACAGGGAGATCATCTTAGTGATGAATCTACTTTCTAGCTAAAGAATCTGTTTTACCTAAAAGCAAAACATTTGTTTTCTACCATTCACATAAACCTGAATTCTGAAGCAGAAAGTGAGAAGGAAGACTGAAAAGTAATGTGAAGTATAACAATCTAAGGGGGACTTATCAAATAAAACAATCCAAAAAACTGAAAAGTTAGAAGAATGTTTTATTATCTGTTTAGCAACCAAGTAGAATCAAAGGAAAACTTCAGTATTTTGCAGAAGTGTTTGAGGAGATAACTAAGATTTAAAATACGAGTGCATGCTGCTTGCCCCATTTATGTGGATAATAGAAAAATAAATCCAAATAGACTTTACCATTAGTATAGATGGTAAAACTGGGAGTAGGCGCTGGCTTAGAGGAATGACAGAGAAAGACATAAATAGAAACGAGGAGTGGAAAGAATGTTTCTCCTGCCTTGACATTCCATGACCCGTGACAGCATTTTGATGAAATTAACAGAGGAGCTGAGAGCTTGGCAACCAGGTTTGAAGATAGAAATGATAACTGGATGAGGAACAATGCATAAGAATACCACAGTCAAAGTATGTCAGCCTTGTTAGTTTTCTCTTTCATTAAGGTGATTAAGCATTCATCATTTCTAACTTACTCACTAATAATCTCAGATCCTGAGTGCTTATAACAGAGATATCTACCATGTCATAGAACAAGAAAGATTATTTTATTTATTCAGCTGTAACCCCCGAAGGCAGAATATGAAATAATTGCTAACATCTATTTTACAAACACTTCTTTTTTATGAATTCACGTAACAACACTCCCAAAAATATACTCACATTCATATAGTCAGATATGGCAAAACTCTGTAGACCTCTCATAACAAAAAAGTTCAGCTGTCTTAAAACAAAGTGATATGAAAAATGAGCCAATTTGCTGTGGAACACACAGAGCAAAGATTTCAAATGCTTTGTCTACAAATGGATCTCCACAAACTCAAGATGCCTTTTATTAAGCTCTTCTCTTCCTGTAATCTGTATGCACACATCACTGGTAATGAGAAAGCCCACCTCATCAGTGTAAGCTTAGTTCTCACAGCAAGAAGAAAAAAGTACATATCTTGATAGAGTCTGTATCCACCCACTGGCTACACACATTTATACATCATCATACGCAGATGTAAAAAAACAGCCTATGTAAAAGCAAGTTTTAAGTTGTAAAAAGTGTATGCAGTAAATAATATCCAGGCAACATCTCATACCAAAGATCACAGTGCTCCAAATCTTTCTGTGGGTGATTCAGAAAAGAAAGATAATAGCAGGAGCTCATCTCATAGTGCATCCTTAAAGACACAAAAATTTCCAGGCCAGACCAGCTTTGCTAAAGGTACACAGACCATATAAGGAAGGTGAACTGACCAACCTTGATGTGAGCCACTGTACCTCAGAGAAGCTCACTTCTTGCCTTTAGCTCTGTTGGAGTGAATTCAGACCAACTCAGAGCACTGCTGCAAATACTGCTAATAAAGGAAATCAATGCAGTAAAAAGAAGAGTGTTAAATTAATTAGCAGACAGACAGATTGAGAGTCCAGACTTCTAAAATTTGTTTTTTGCAATCTGAACATAACATGCTTTCTAGCTCTGATTTATTCTGGCTGTGGTTTACTCTGGCATCAGTTTGTTTAAGTTGTCATGCTTGAGTTCACCAGTCTGGACAGCAGGTTTTTAAAATGTATCATAGTGAGGCAGTGGGCCTCTTCAGGGTTTGTTAAGCTCTCAACTGCTTCAAGAAAAAGTTGCTGTGTTAATTAAAAATAGTGTCCTTGTATACATATTACTTGGGATATTTAAAGGGCCCATTCCTTCATGGAGTTACTAGCACTACAAGAGGGAAGAGAGAACAAAAACAGCTGCAATAACATTCCTAAATAATGAATATCAGAGTTCGGGAATCTGGTGCTGAGAGCTGGATGAACTCACTCACATTCTCAGTCCAATTTTCAGGAGACACATTATATCCACTGCAACTAGCATTAACGTGTGACATTTTGGCAATACCAAGACAGATAAAAGCTCATATGAATATGAGAATTCTTCTGCATTTTTGCCTTAAAAAGAGATGTTCCAAGGTGAAGACAGTACCATAATTTCTCATGTATAGATAGAGCTGAAATAGTGAGAAATCAGTGGCACAGTTGGTAACTCTATATGTACCCCCTGAACTGTCTAAAAATATTCTTCGCATTCTTAAGGCTTAGGTCCTCTGAGGGTAGTTTGTTCATTCCTTTTCTACAACCAGTGCAAAAACAATATGATGGGTTTAGTCATTACTCTGAATTTTCTGTCTTTAATTGGATTTCTCATGTATCTACACACGAAGTTCTACACAGACTTTGAGTATGTAAAGCTAGAACCAGAGCTGGAGATTAAGTCCAGTGTTTCTCCATTCTTGGTATGCTCTACCTCAAAAGCTGTGAAAAGGGATGCAGGAAGAGTTCCAGTATAAATATAGTGTCAGAAAAAAATGCTAGAATTGAAAATATGTAACAACAACAAAAAAGTGTGTATAGTAACTACTGGAGAGACTATCTTAACACCAAAGATAAGGAAACATCTACAGACTACTCAGTAAAACCATACCACCAGTTTTTCAAGAAAAATTTTCAATGTTCTTTCAGAGGAAACGCTGCTGCAGAAATATTTCAGGTCACTGAACTGTAATTGTAGAATCAGAACTGAAATCTGTGTAGACAAAATGGAGACGTAACTTAAATCCTGAGAGATTAAGTTGGCCATGGTTAATATCATCATGTGCAACAAGTATATTTGGAAAGTAGAACAAGAAACAATGATTGATGTTCTGGATTAGTATTAAGAATCAGGAAGCAAAACCAGACTTTAACAGAGATAGTCGCTGATCTCTGCTCACGAAGACATGGGATGAAACCGATACAGACACTCAATTTGTCTTTGTTATGTAAAACAGTATATGTCCTGGTGAGAGTTCACAACTAATCATAACGAGTTCATAGAAGAATATTTTTCTTAACATTCTTAGAGAACTGATAATTTTCACAAATCTCTCCGAATTAATTCTAAAGCCACGTAATTCTCAAAAGTGAAAGGGACAGATCACATAGCAAGGAATACAGAGTAAGACACAGAAAATAAGGAAAATCCTGAAAATTACTTGAGTACTGTGCAGTGTGCTCAAACATAAAAATTAAATGGAAATGGAAAATAATAAAAAGGCTCACAGTTAAGTGCAACCTCAATTTTCTAGAAAGGAAAGTAGAATAGTTAGTTCACTAGTTAGCATAGTGAATATGAACTAGCACATTTGTAGCCGTAAATAAGACAAAGGTAAAACATAAATAACAGAAAAATAAAGCACCTTGATGAGGAAAAACAAGTGTTTTTCATTGCAGGAATTTATCGTACCTAGACAAACCAGTCTCATCGAGTCTCAGAATCTGGCTAGGTTTTAGGTGTACCACGATTTCTTCTACACTGCAGCAGGGGGAGCTGGAAGGAGCCTTGTGCGTGGAGTAATTATGTGAGAATGCCAGGGTGGGGTGGATCAGGAAATGAGGGTAGAAGTCTTTCTGAACAATGGTAAGAGCAGATAGAAAAATATCTGTTGTCCTGTACTGTTTCAGCCTTCCAGCACATTAGTGCCTGATTGGGAGATGTTTGGTTCTACATTTTCCTAATTCTGATGTAATTTCTTTAAGCCATTAAAAACATAAAGCAGAGGTGTCTAACATAATTCATAGTCTGTTCTTCTGTACAGGCAATCTATTTTTCACAACAGTGTTGGTTTCTAGTGCACATTCTGCAATCCTAATGTATAGGATGGGTGTTTTGCCCACTTGGTTATAAGGGATTCTTTATCATGCAGTCCACTCATCAGTGCTTAAGTTTGAATTAAGCAATGAATGTGCCTGACAGAAGTGTAGATTAATTATCAACTAGTATGAAGTTCGAAGACTCTGAAAGACTGTGAAACTGAGGCATAGAGGGAATACAAGGGTGTTCAAAGAATCAGAATACAAACATTTCATCAAGTCTTCCAATTTGGAACTCATGTGAACATCCGCAGGAGTTGCTGACCCAAAACTAGTGCTAACTGCAGACAGAATTGTGCCATTTAAATTTTCTTTTAGCAATGGTAAAGGAAAAAATAAAACAGCTGTGACAATAAAGTGTGGAGTCAGCCTCTTCTCCTGTATATCTAGCAACAGGATTACAGGGAATGGCCTCAAGTTGCAACAGGGAGATACAGGTGGAACATTAGGAAAAATTTCTTCTCCGAAAGAGTGGTTAGGAACTGGAATGTGCTGTCCAGGGAGGCAAATTTTTACCCACACTGAGGTGCATCTTAGCACCCATTATCTAAATCAAAGGGAAAAAAAAAACAACCTGCAAATAACTGCTTTTCTAGGACTGGTTTATGAATGGAATATAAAGGGGAGATAAGTCGTGAGGTGTTTTGTTTATAGAAGAACCACTTCAAAAGTATTGTTTTGCTGCTACATAGATTGTATAGATCCTAGCTTTGCCCACATCTTAAGTACAGCATGGAGTTCCAGTCTCTGCACCACAAATACAAATTAAAAGAAAAAGAAGAAAGAGAAAACTAAATATTGCAGGAGTTTGGATTCCTAAGAGAGTTGACAAGGATGTATGCACTGATATTTCCAAGGGAACAACTGTGGATGCTAAAAACATACAAGGGCATAATGCTGCAGGAAATGAAGAGGCTGGAGTGCCCTCTTTTCTCCACAGCCAGAAGGAAAATACTGGGCTACATGGTCTGTTATCCTGAGCAAGTAGGACATTTCTTATGTTATTAAGCATTTTGTTACAGTTGAATTAAACATCAATGATGATGAGACAGTAGTGTTGGTTTATCACACTTCTTTAAGTTTTGAGACACAATCAAAATATGTAGCATTTAAAAATACCTTAAATTCTGTCTTCAGATTTTCTTCTTCCTAGGTCAAAAAGTTTGGAAATTCAATACATCAAAAGTAGCTTTGATTATGTGAAGCTGCAAAATCATGCAGTTTTTAAAGGAAGTTTCATACATCTTTTGCGCTGTACAGAAGTGAAGATAGGCTATTTGAGCAGTAATTTTTACATTTATATCTGAATATTTATCAGTGGTCCTCAGTGATAATCACATAGCAGCTTTCAGAACTGAACTCTAGAATTCCCGGAAAAAATGACTCTAGATTACACTGCTTCCAATTTCCAGCAGAGGTGAACATATGCACTAAACCACTTCAAATAATGGCAGCCAGGTACTATTGACAGTTAAATACTTGCTGATGGTCCTTTGTATCATAAGGATTTCAATACTGATTCCTAGATGCATGTCATTTTCTACATCTACATTGCTCATATACGGTTTTTTATGATCAATATCACAGTTCTTAAAAATACGGGGAGAGTGGTTATTACTTCACCATATAAAAGGAATATATTCCCATCAACATAAGATGTATTTGACTTTTTAACTTTGCTGATTTTTTCAATTTCTCAGTCCTACCTGAGCAATCATGTATCAGTTGTAATTTAGTCTAACTCCTGAATGATGATTGATAAATATGTTCTAGTGAGATAATATATTAGGGTGGCTGTATCCATAAAGCTGGGTTCTTTTCTTTGTGAGATCAGCTTCAGCACAGTAGCTTAACATTACACTGTCAGCATCTGAGAATACTGAATATTATTTTAAGTTAAGAAGGTTCAGGAGCTGCTCAAATATTTTGTTTATTTCGAAGTTTGGCAATTTCCATTCATGCTGTTTATGTCACTGCACCTATTCTGGAACGAGACTTTTAAAACCGAAGCTGTCTCCAAAACTGAGTATACTTTCTGATTTCTAGCAGAATTGAGTACTCAGCTAAGTGAAAAAAAAGAGCACTTCAAACTAGAACTGAAACAATACCATTCTCACTCATACTTAGCAACTGCCAGAAGCTGCTCTCCTTCTGAATCTGGTGGCAAAATGATGCCATCACAGTAGCCCATTTTGTGCAAAAAGCACTTTAGTGACACAAATAGAAGTAGGTAGCAGGAAGAGGAGATTACACCAGGATGCAGATCTGCAATTGTCAGAGCAAATTCAGGTGCCCCTGAGACCAATGAAGCATAAGCCTAACTTTATAAAGAGAAGTAGCTAAACTAGTACATTTCCTTCCCTCTTTGATCAAACAGCACCACCTCATACTCTTCCAGTGTTTTCACTGCCACTATAGGTCAACATTAGCTGCCTAACCCTCTTTTCCTACTCCTACTAAAACAGAAGGGAAGTAGCACAACAGTTGCTGATCTCTGAGTCATCAAAATGGATCTTTTTCCTTGCCATCTATTAACTTGTTCTGAGAGCTGAGCAAGTCAGACCACAGTGTAAGTCAAGGGAAGGTTTCTGAGAAGTATTTGATCCAACTTTCAGTTAAACACCTGCCAATATATCTGTCTTGAAAATGCTAGCATTAATCCTAGTGAAGGCAAACAAGTTATGCAGCATTGCTTTACTCTTTCAGATGTTTGAAGACTTTCACACCGAGGCAAGTTTTGAGACAGAAATACGTAAATGTAAGTCCTGTGAAAATAAAAGATTTTGAATTACTTTTCTAGACTATTCTTATTTGCAGAAAGTGGAGGGTAAAAGTTAAATTCTTGTAATCAGTTAGAAATAACTTGATTTAGACAGCCACAAACATTTACTCATCCTCTAACAGGATGAATAAATATTTTGAGTTTAGCCTTACTAATTTTATACTGAAGTATTTTGGTCCACTTAACAGTGACTATGGCTGATTTGTTCAGATATAGCATCATGCAGAGTACTGTAAAGCTGCACCATGAAGTAGACAACAGTACAAAGTCACATTTATCCCTGCCCACAAAGTTATCATACAGACTTTTCAAATAAGGTAAGGTGATAAAGGAAGAACAGAATAGCTATTCAATCAGCATTACAGATCAATTTCTGTCTACATGCCTCACATCATGAGAAGATATTTGAGCTACACAAGCAAAGAACCAGGCAAACAGGAAATACTGTATGCAGTGTAACATTCTGTATTTGTCTTGCTAGCTTATGAACTGGCTAATAACTCAAAAAAATCGGTCAGTAGAACTGTTGTGGTTCTATTTTTCTGTACTGTTTTTTTACTGCATTTTGCTGTTGTTGAGTTCTTTTCCTAAACTTCTCCAGTTGAGAAGCACTCCAGGAGCTGTAGTTTATTTAAAGTGAGTGACAGCTACAGCTGCTTGGATGGCTGTGGATTTAGTATCCTAGCAGGCAGTAAGTCACCCTGCTCCTGTTGTCCTATTGTCTACTGTACTGGGGCAAAGACAGGCCAAACGGTGTGATAAGTTGGTTGGAACTAGAGTGAATGAAGCAATTCAAAGCCCAGAAATATGCAGAAATAAGCCCTGAAACCTGCTGTAGGCTTCAGAAGAAGTGCCCATAAAGATGCACACCATTCCCTAGTCTTTTTTCTTCTTTGTCAAAATGTCACCTCAGTCCTAACCTCTATTAAGTCTACTGGATATTTGGATGCCTGTGTGACATCTGATTTTTCAAGTAGTAAGTTCACATTTTGTAATAAAAATTTTGTAGAAGAAGACAGCATGTGAATGGAAGCTTTGTAAGCAGTTGTAGTTCATCAAGCAGCCGCTGTTTGTAGAAACTCGTCTCTGGTCCAGATTTCTTCATGACTCATACAACAGGGTTATACAATTCATTACTAATCTTAGAAACAAACTGTAACATTTTTTTAAAAGAGGCAAATTTCCATCTTTCATAAATAATTATTTAGAATAGCCTGATACAAGGCATATACTTAAAAAAAATATATTCCTTGTAGAGCAAATTCAGTCTAGTGCCTATGAAATACACAAATAATCTTTAGAAACAAAATTTTTGGAAATCATCCTGTCTACTGCGTGGGCTCCAGATAGGCTTCAGAGAGCACAGTTCTCAAGATATTTAGAAATTACCTGGGCTGAAGCAAAGAAGAAAGCTAAAAGATAATGTTACAGTGTTGTTGTGAATATCTGCCCAGTCTATGCCTCACACACGGGCACTTCTGGCTGCTTCACACATTCTATTGCTGAGGCTTTGTGCTTTTATGCTGCTTTCCCCAACATCGTTGCTAGGAACAGAACTGGCTGTTTTTCACTAAATGACTTTTAGAGCATTCATAAAACATGCAATTGCATTATTGCTTTTTGAAAGCAGTTCTCAGCTCTGCCTTGCTGGAAGGCAGCATGAAAGCCTAGCACTTAATAAAGCATGTCCTGGTCTGTTTCTAGTCAAATATATCTCTGCTGCAACAAATGGCTTTTATACCCATCTTACCACAGGTTGGGCCCCTTTTCAGATGACACTGGATTCAAAGGGTGTTGGGCAAGCACAGATCAAAATGCAGCAGAGGATAAAGCAAAAGCAAGGTGGGAGACCACGTAGTGAAACAGATGAATGGTGGGAAAAGTACATGGTAATTAAGTAACAACTTAGCAGCTTAAGCGGATGTCTTTAAAAGATATTGACTGTTTTTTCAGTTCTCAAATGTACTGCACGCTAACCACTATGCTCAGTATATATTGGTGTGGATTTGCTTGCATTGAAGGGAAGCTGAAATGCTGGCTGGAAAAAGAGAACACTTTCAGTACAAGTTCTGCTTCACCTTATCACAAATTGTCAACAATTTCCTTAGAGCTGCAGCATGTCAGGTAGGAGGCACAACACAAAGGCCAGATGCTGTGTGCTACAAGAAAAGGGAGCTTCAATATTAATTCAGTATTTCTGACCTAACATGGGATTTTCAAATTCCCAATTTGTTTTTTTTTCTTTAGAACTGATTATTCTCTATAACTTCTATGTTCCGTTCCTAGATAATGTGACATGAGCAATGCACATCCTAACTTCAGAATAAAACACAAGATTTCCCTGATCAAACTCTTAGGAGAACTATTTAACACACTTCACCGCAATGAAATCCAAGTGCTCACTCTTAACTTTAGCTTTGAGTATATCAGACTCAAAACACTGCTTCCTTCATCCCTTATTCTTCTGGGTAGATCATACAATAACTTTTCCACTTTCTTCTTCTGTTCACATAACTGATATCTCCAGTTCAGCCTTTGCTAGCACAGAGGAAAACATTGGGCTTGTTTTGTACTGCTACCAAGGATTTTTCTCTCAAGGATATCAGCAGGCCATGAGCATTAGCAAATCCAACAACTGTCTCCATAGCATTGCAGTTCTCCATATTTTTTTGCTCATTCTTGACATCAAGCAAGCTAACCAGAACAAGGCCACTAGCCTCTCACTGCACTGAAGAGTTCTCAATCTTGAGTTTTACTTGTTCGCAAAGATTTTACCTAAGAGAAATACTTTAATACACTACCTCTCAAATTAGACGACTCCATAAAGCAAACTGTTTTAAACATTTTTAACATTTCCCATTGGTTCTCATAAAGATCACCTTATATCTCACAATAAAATAAACTACAATCGTCATTTGCCAGACAAAAAACAAACTATTAAACAACACTGGAAATATTTAATACCCATGAACAACAAAAACAAACATCATAGAACCGTGGAGTGGTTAATGTTGGAGGGGACATTAAAAATGTCGAGTTCCAATCCTCCTGCCATGAACGGGGTTTTCAACCACTTGACTAGGCTGCATGTGGTCCGACCCAGCCTGGCCTTGAACACCTCCAGGGACAGGGTATCTACAACCGTCTGGGATGCCTGTTCCAGCATCTTACCACCCTTCTAATATCTAGTCTAAATACACCCTCTCTTTTAGCTTAAAGCCATTACAACATGCCCTATGAAATAACCCAGTGCCTGCGGTCTCAAGCTGCCCGGTTTCCAGCTGTCTACTATCTGATACTTTGGCTTTCCCTGTTTGTTACAGAGGTTCTAACCAGAGGCGAACTAAGTTTAGCAGAGCTAGCCTCTTCATCACCATGTGCAGAGCAGCAAGGGTAGGGAAAAATAATTCAAAATAAACAATCTTTTATCAATATCCTGTTGAAAAATGAATGAGTTTGGGATCTTCTTTCTCTGCTTGTCCAGCAGAACAGTACAGCAACTGTTCCCATGCTGCAGGATACTCTTCCCTTAAAGCCACAGAGGAGCTGACAAGTTTGAGAACAGTCACCCACATGCCCTCCATTCCACTCCTGCACACCATGCGAACTCAAAACACAGCCACAGACAAGGAGAAAAACACAACAGGGGAGGGGATTGTTTTCACTCATCCATCTTATCTTCCTGTAAGTGGAAGCTGGATTCCATGTTCAGCAGTTTTAAATATTTTGGGGGAAAGCAGACTGAACCTAAGACTTCTGGATTTTGCTAATAAAAAGTTTTTCTTCAAAATACATCTCAACTTAATTAATGGTACAACACTAATCCTCCTCTCCTTCAGCACCCTTAACAGCAAAGGTTTATTGGCAGAGTATTTCAGTACCATGCTACAATTTAGCATTGGCTATGTGACATTCTTACAATCCTATGAGAACTACCATAAGAAGAAGATCTGCTTTTGGATTTAAAATCAGAGTAGCAGTTTTAATAGTATGATTATAGGGCAGAAAGGATTTGTTCTGCTACACTCTGCTCCTGACCTTGACACATCAGTCTATGCCACCATCCTAAACTTGGCTCACACCAGTTTTGGATTATGCTTCGAATTACACGTTGTTAAACAAAAGTTCAAGTGTGTTATTTTTCAGTTTTAAGTGACTGCATTTCAGGATATCAAGACACGTCAAATCATGACAGCTTGATACTTGCATGAAGGGAATTACAACTTTTCAGAAATTCAGTCAAAACTGGAAGTAAACTACCTCCAAATAAAATGTATAGACCTCTCACCAACTACATATTTCACTTCTGCTGCAGAAATACCTTCACATGTTGAAATCAATAGCTTTCTTGGCAGGCTGTTGTTTCTATAGTAATCAATACTCAGCATCATAGAAACAAAACAAAAAAAGCCTTACCGAGGACATAGGCAAAAACAGACAAAACTGAGCAAGAAAGCAGAAGATCATTGGTAACAGAATTCCAACCTTCTATTGTCCTTTCCAGTTTCTCCTTTCAAGCTTCCACTAGATTTGGCTTTCTCAAATGAAACACCGTGAAGTATCAGATGAAGACAGTGTTCCTGGATTTTTACATTTTTTACTCCAGAAGTAATGCCTCCCATATTTTCCATGGAAACTAGACCCAATACAAAGAGCACAATTGTACAGTTTCATGGAGAAAATTCTCAGCTACAAAATGCTTTTTCAGCAGTCATCACCATTAACCATACATTTTGGCCAGCAATGAACAAAGGCATGCAGGCTGTAATCCTAAAAAACTGCATCAAACATGTCTTGCCTTCCACATCAGTTCCATCTCTGGTAAAACACACCACCCACCACCTCACTGTGCTCACATCCACTGTTTGGTCTCCAGAAACATGCGGCAAGTGTCAGCAGATGTCAGTAGGTGCCATTTTTTCCACATGCAGAAATTCAGTGGCACTTCTTCGTAAGCACTTCCATATCAGATGCCATTTTGGCAGGCTGTCCCTCTGCTGCCATCTGTCACATGGCAATAAAATGGGATATTGGTGGGAAGGTTCAACCTCTGCTGCCATCCCACCAACTTCCACCTCCAATATTGTGAGACAATATAATAAAACAGGAGGCATTACTTTTGGAGCAGCCCTCATGTACAGTAAATTAATGTACATGTGATTAAAATGAACGCCTGCAAATCTAACAGTTTATCATAATTACACTGAAAAGTCTTGAATATTTTGCTGAAAGTTTGGAGACAATTTTAATGTTCACGTTGTGCACATCTGCCCATGTCAGTGCCCATCACACCTTCACAGGGAAGGTAGAAACTGCTGCTCCTGCCCTAAACCTTCAGGAATAACTCATCAAACCTTTCCCAAAAGCATCTGTGGAGCTGTGGCTTTAGGGTCACTAAGTATTTGAATTACTTTAAACTTACTAGTAGGAATATTTTAAAATAAAATGGAAAAAAACAACTTATGCTGTTCTCTTCCAATATAACCACACATATTGCTTTTGTAATACGCAAGCACCCACTTCTACTACAGACAATAGCTGAAGGAAATGAATATAACTATAAACACAATAGCTTATGCAGCTCACAAACTGTAACAGTGGAGAACTACTTCGATTTCAGTTTTTTTTTTATAAATCCTGGTTCCAGCTAAGATAGAGTTAAAACCTGGACTGAAAACAGATCTGCAAACACTAGAAAACCAGCTTACACTGATAATTCATTTGGAGAATTTTCCTCAGGAACAGTTCCATCTTCTGTTATAATATCTTAATATAAATGGATATGTCAGGCATCAAATATAGTCTGCACACTTGCTGTAGGCAGTTCCACTTACATGGCTTTAAGAAATTTATTATAAGACACCATTTGTTCCAAACCTTTCCTCAGTGTCACTGACTAGACACGGGAACAAGAAGCCTTCTTGCTTTGTGTATTTGGCATGGCTTTGGACAAAAGAACAAAGAGAAGAAATATCAGCGCAGAGATAGGAAAGCTTTCATTGGCACAGCACTTACAAAAATACAGCCTGCCTTTTTGCTCCTGTCAGGAGATTGGAACAAGAGCTATTGCCAACCTCTGTACAGCCAGTAAGTTTCCCCTCTCCAGCAGCGTGAACATGCATTTTTGCTTCTAGAAGTATTGCAAGAATATCATGCAAATAAGGAGTGGTGCAGGGTACAAAGGGCCCCAACAGAGAAAGTCACTGATATTGACAAGAACAGCATACCTAGAAAATTGAAAACACCTTTGAAAGGAAAAGGATTTTGTTTATTAAGGCAAACTGGAGGAACACACCTGTCATCAACTCCAGTTCCAGGTCATGGAAGTGCACAGCACTGAACCAGTTTTGGAATCTAGATGGGCTTATCTAAGTAGAAACATAGAGAAAGGAGGCCTAAGCTTAGCTGTCCACAATTCTGAGTTTTTGTAAATGCAGTACCTCTTAAAAGCTGTAATTCTTCTATTATATAAGATTTAGTAACATCTTTGATATTTTATGTGGTAAGGGAGAACATTAACTGGTTGGATTCCCAGCATGTCAAACCCTCATTATCACGGTTTGATTTTTTTTTTTTTATTAGGTTATAAGGATTATAAAGAAATGGTTGTGGCAGACACTTAAGCTTTATAGTAGCAGTTTAATTTCATACACTGGGGGTCGTACAGGAACAAGATCCTTTCAGTAATACCAGATAAGCATACATAAAGTCATGTCCAGCAGAATCAATCTTTGTGGTAGACTGCTAAGCCAGCCCAAAAGAGGCCATGAGCATTTTTTGTATAAGTTGCCAAATGTATATTTCATATTCAAAGGCCAAAGTTACTCCAAAGGTTTCTTGGCCAAGACAACATGGCCACAATTTTAGCAGTGTCAGTTACCTGCAGCTTAACAATTGCTTCTTGACTTGAAGTTTCTTATTTCAAAAGACTATTTCTTCAAGGAAATAAGTGTGATTCATAATAAAGAAATAAAGAGAAATTACAGATCACACGCATGTGATTACTTGGGATGACAAAGATATAAAACATATGTTCTTAAATGTTTTATTCTTTTTAAAAGATTTTATGGAAATGACTGAATAGCCTAGGAATGGAGCCTTAGCATTTATGATTACTGACATTTGGGTTTGTAAACTTAACAGTTTTCTTGCTTGCCTAAAGTTCTCTATTCCTGCTTTAATGCCAGCACTCATTTTTCTTACTTACAAAGAGGAGAAATGGCTGTTTGGTACCTTTGGCTTGCTGTAACAGGAAATAGTGATTTATTAGAAAGATTCAGATAGCAGTCTGCAAACTATCTTTGGAGCATTCACTCAGTTCTCTACCATTTCTAAAGCATATGCACTCTGAAAGCTCAGCTCTCCCCAGCATTGCTCTAACTTCATGCCATAACAGGTTGTTAATAAGGATGTAACACAAAAAATCTTACTAGCCTTGTTATCTCCAAAAGAAAAGATGAAAGAATAAAGTTATAGCATAGCATAAAAGCCAGAACACTTACTCAAAAACAGTAAACATTTTTGCCCTCACACTGGAGATGGCATTCCTTTTATACATGTTGGCTGTAATGTTGAATGTCTTCAAGCAGTTGTGGGAAATACTGGTGTTCCCTGATCTGCCTCCTTAGAGCCCTGACCAGTGTCCAAAGTTTTTGCTAACTGAGATCAGAATACTTGAATGAAGTTTCTTCCCTCTATTTGACACTAGAGCAAGCAAGCAGGAGCCTTCCTGGTGTTCTGTTTTCCTGCCTGTGCAGTTTCTCTTGCTCTGGTTAATTGATCTATGGGAGAACAGGCTCCACAAATCAACACTTCATCTTCACATTCAGTCAACCCTGAAGGCTCAGCACAGCAACAGCTCTGATCTACTTTTGCAGAGCTTTTCAGCACTGTAGCATGTGAGTGAAAAAAAGTACAGGATGTTTCTTCACGCTTTCCAGAATTTTCTAGGTGGTTGTGGCAAGATGTCATTAGTTTTGAGGAAGAAGACACAGTCATTTCCAGTTAAGGATGCACAAGGCACACAATAATCTTGAATGCAGACCACTGACTGTAATAATTTCCCACTGCTTCTTCACTCTTTAATGCTCTGTAGACTTCAACGCACAAAAAATCCCCATATCATACCGAAGAAGTAAACGCAACCAATCTCATTCACACCAAAGTGAATTTATCTACAAATTCAGGCATCTTTGGTGTGGATTTCCCTCATTGTCATTCACTCTGCCTTATTCCTGAATATACTTCTGCAAGCAAGCCTCCCACTTGGGTGTGGAAACATGTGGCTCCACTTTTGTTGCAACTGGCTATATTGTTTTGCATGCTAGTTATGCAGTAAAAAAAATCACCATCAATTACCACAGTGTTGTATTTTTTTGCTCACTTTTCAGATCAGTTGCCTGTAAATATTCTGAGCCACAGCCAATGACTTCATCTGTTAGGGAGAAGAACACAGTGTCATGAAATCCCTCATATAATTATCTCTCCTCCACAAGGCCAAGACCAGAGGCATTTGGAATTGGAATAGACCATCTATTTTCTATCTTCAAGGACAAACACTGCCAAACCACTTCCCTTCACATATATTTCACCTCTTTAACAGACACCTCACTGATGATGCCTGACTACTGGAGGCATCATTATCTGGAGTCTATAAAATGAGGCTGAGCAAAACAAAACACCCCCTCTGCCCTAAAAAATAAACAGAATCACACCAGGTGAGGGTGGGACTATGCTACTTATTGAGTCTACCAGATTATAAGTGGGGAGAAAGGATGTTTACATGGAACAGTCTGGGTCAAGTAAATAAATAGTTTCACACCCTAGAAGAAATTACCATCATTGGTAAAGACATTTAGGAGGTAGAATGCTTAGGTTCCATTCAGAGTCAAGGGAACTTGTGTTACACTGTGTTTAATTCATGCAAGTATTTCCTTCATACGCATATCCATGCATCACAACCAACTTTCATTCTGAACACTGAAGTCTAACTGACAATTAAACAAGAACTGGAAATTGACAGCCTCCTGTAAAAAGAGTTTGAGCACTGCTGTTTTCACTCTAAATCTGCACTCTGCTTTCTATAAAACAAAGTTTGAACATTTAATTTTTCACTTACGATTTTTGTGGTACTGGATGGAAACATAACCAGTGATTTGGGAGCTTGCTCTAAAGCTAAATGCACACTCCCTTTTAAGAAAGGAAGAGGTTATTACACTGGAAGAAGCCTGATATTTATTCTGCTTTTAATTGATGTCTCCATTATTTGGCCTCTCAAAAAGACTACAAAAACAAACATAACAGTACATGATTCTGACTTTCCTAATCTCCTCTTGTCAAGGTTGATTTATTGATTTCAGTTGAAGGGTAGCCAACACTGAGCTCTTAACTGATTATATTCACTCTGAATTTGAGAAGTCATTTGGCATATTTGAAATCCGTGAAGTTTATTGCCAGGCTAAAGATCACTGAAGTCAATTAAGTCATAGCCCTGAGACTGCAGCCCAAATCCAAACTACTAAAGTTCTCAAACTAGCCAGAAAAGCAGGTATACATAATCCAGTCTTGTGGAAACAAATCTGCCATTTGGTCACCATAGAAGTTGCTTTCCTCCTACACCAGCTGCTGCCTAATTGCCTTTGTCAACATCCTGGTACACTCTTAGTTAAGGCATTATGCAGCAGTGATATTTAAACATATAAGCAACATGATGCAATAAATAAATAAAAATTTGAAAAGGGCAGGGCAGGGCAAAAAGGTTCTTCTAAGAAAACAGGAAAAACTCATCTGTATTTAATCTCAGAACTAGGCTGAGATTGAAAACAAGCTTCTACAACAACTTATTCTGATATAACACGTTTTAAGCTTGTTTCTTAAGTATTAGCAGCAGCAGATTGTGCTGGAAAACTACATGGGAGCTTCAGGATATATTCATCATCTGGTTTTGGAAAAACAGGTCCTCCTTTTTATAAAATCTCACTAATAACTAATAGCACAAGAATACAGAAAGTGCAGAAGAGAACTCTTTGTGTAATAGGTAGTTATAAATATCCGCTATGACATACCAACAGCACTTTGCTCCTCTCCATAGGAGAACAATTCTTTTTTTCCAACAAAATTATTGGGATATCTATGGATCTCCAGACCCTTCTGACCTCTGGTTAGTTACAGGGGGGAACAAAAAAAGCATCTTGGGCATGCTCCAGGGTGAATGTTTTCAAGGCAACTCACAGAATTAAGAAATAAAAATTCCATCTGTTCATACTAAATGCAAGTGAAACTGGAGGTTGTATTTCAAACACTCAGCATACGCTCAGACTTCAGGATTCCTCCCACTCTCCCCACCCCAGACAATTTTTAATGTATCACTGCAATTGATGTCAGTAACTCTCCGGCATAACCTAGAATGACTGTTTCTTGTAAATGTCACATATGTTTCTTATTTTAATTCTCACTGGCGCAGTTCAAACTGCTCTTCACAAATATATTTCAGAAGTGGTTTGGACATACTCGTTACGAGGGCTACATCAATAGATCTTCTATAGAGTCCTAGCCTGAGGGAATTAAATTGTAACAGAGTTTAGCTTGCTGTGAATTTTTGTTTTAAATCAGAGACAGTCAACACTAAGTGCAATAAATCTTTGTTACTTACCAAACTCTGAGAACAATATACTATTAAATAAAGTACATATTTACCTTAAAGAAGCAGCAGACACTGTAACTTTAGATCCAGCTCACTATAGCTTACTGCCCTAGAAACAAATGTTTCAAAATGGGCAGCATTTTTTTTTCTAAACACTATGATTTCAGTTTTTATAACAATAAAGTCCAGTACCTGAGTACTGTTGTTAACAGCAACACAGCAGCAGTACCTGCTTTTAAAATTCTGTTATCATGTACAGTTGTATTCTCACTCTAGGAACTATTAATCTCAGACATACCCTATGGCTGGATCCATGCCATCTCTTCTAGAACCTAATGCTGAAAACTGAAACTTATACTGGACGCTTCACAGCTTTGTCTTTGCCCAGAAATTCTTTTCAATCTCAAAAGAAAAATTTGCAAAGGAGAGGCTCCTTCCACTCTCTTATTTAACTATGAACAGTTACTGAAGAATGGCTGTCCCCTTCTTCCTCGGTAATTACAGACTGTGACTAGAAACAAGCTTGATTCCATTCCTTATCGAAAATAATTCAAAACATCTACCCTAACAGAAGAGATAGGCCTCAAGTTACATGGCAAACCTCCCAGCAGACTCCACCTCATGTAACAATGTGGCCGCATATCTCAGAACTTTAACCTCGCACTCTAGTCTGGACAAAACACAGTAACAGATGAGGAATCAAGCTTCAGTACTGAGGGCCTGAAGAACAACAGGAAACAAGGTCAGTGCTCTGCAGCACAGCTGGATTCAGGAATGTGAGTTTGGAGATACCTGAGGCATATGCAAGTTGCATTGTCAGTCAGAGTACAATCCAGGAAACAAGAACTATACCTTACTGATAAAAACTTAATGTATATTATTACTTGAAAAAAAAATAAATAAATAAAAGCTTCTTCCTATACTTAAAAGATTCACTAGCTGTAATGAAGCTCCTTAAAATATATCAGTCAGCAAATTCTTTGTCTAGGCTTAGACAAGCTATACAAGTAACATCTACTCCAGATGGAAATTATTAAGCCACATTTATCAAGTGAAAGAAGCAAGGTGGCTGACTTCCTAGGCAACTAGTTGCAGCCTGAAACCACCTCTGCACTCTTCATGCTCATTTAAGATGCCTGGATTTGCTCAAGTGTCTGAATTAGTCTGCTTACATTAATCCTAAGGCCGAGACTCCACAAAGACCAACATACACTACTGTGAGCCTTATTCTTCACTTATATCCAGACTCTTACAGAAAAACAAACAAAAACAAACAAACAAACAAGCAAAACAAACAACCACAACTAATTGAGGTGCAGTTACTAGCTACAACTGACAGCAGTTTCAAGCTTCCTGCTTTAGCTCACTCCAGCCAAACATTCACTGGCTCACTAAATGAGCCAGTCATCCTTCTGCCTTCCAATGAAAAAATTATGAAGAGATTCTCTTTCAGTGATTTAAAGACTGAGGAAATTCCTGAAATCTTTAGAGAAGTTTCACATCAGGAAACTTATATATGATTCATGGCATACTTTTTAACCAATCACTCTTAAAGCTGAAGACAGAAACCCAGGCTTTAGAGTTTGTCTGAAACAGAACTGCATGATGGATTCACATTCAAGTGACCCATCTGAGAACAGAGTGAATTCAGTGTCTTACTATTCCACTCTAAACTCCCGGTGCTGTAAATAAGTCATATCAGGCTCACTTCTTCTCAACCTCTATTTACTTGTGGCCTCTGTTCACACTTCTAATATTGACCTTTAGCTTAAATATCTATTGTTCTTTTAACATATTTATAGGTAGCAATCACATCTTGCCTCAGTCTTTATTTATCCTGTTTAAACAAACCAAATCTTCTGAGTATTTTCTGATGTGAGACCTTAACTTTACAGATAACCTGAGTGATTCTTCTGTATAACTGATATTGTTTGAACACATTTCTCATGAAAACTGACAGGCCAAGTCATGGATGTATTCTCTCCAGCTCTCACAAAGACCGAACAGTTCACTACCCTCTTGTCTCTCTTTTATGCACATGGACATTCCCAGCTCAAACATCCAGTTCTCAACAAATTGGACCTATGCTTCCTCCAACAAGCATCTCAGGTACTGATATGACACATCTGATCTTCATTTTCATTAATCGTTGTCATCCTGCCTTCTGTTCTTCTTTGCTTTTACACATACCATTGTAGAGCAGTTACTTATTTTCACTGCACTGCTTTATTTCTATTATTGTTTTAAGATAAAGCTGCTCCTCTCTTGTTTCCCTATTAGCCTTCTCTGAGCTCTTCTGCTGTATCTTTTGGATATTTCCAAAAAGACTGTGGAAGCTATTAACTAGATAAATCCCTGAGCAACAGACATAGAAATGCATGTGTATTCAAGGAACAAGAAAAACAAAACCTCCACAAAGTACAGAGAAACTTTTCCACCACAGTCTCCATGCTTGCTTTCTTGGTCAAAAGGTTATTTGTAAAACTATCAATGACCTGTCCAATGCCTCTAGGTTGAGCACAGGACTTGTCTCATTTTGTTTCATTATTTGTGAAAAAAATGTTAAATATGTATTTTTAAATACAAATTGATAGAAAAAATATTAATAAAATCAGAGCATTTGCTGACTTTCTGAAGTATACAGCTTTTTGATAGGACGTAAGTCCTCCAAATTTTGCACTTCACACCATTAGACAAATTCATTTGTCACGTCAAAAGAGCAATACAAACTCATTTTATTTCTACCATTATTACATTTCATGAGCTGAAATATATTTCTTGTAATGGCCTTGCTATGATTCCAGCAAATGAACACCCAACTTCTAGCAAAAAAAATCTTTGCCAGTCATTTATGAGGGCATTTATCACAGAAGTGCGAGCTGCACAAGTCAGAAAAAGTTTTTTTTTTATAGGTCAGCCCTAAGATTTTGGTGTTTATGTCTCAAGCTCTTTCCCCCTCATTGCAAGGTCTCAGTGTATTAACAGAAAGATTCACTACCATCATCTGCCCATTTTGATGAGTCTGTGGAAACAGTCTAGACAGAACACCAGTGGAAAAAATATAAGTATTTTAAAGAAAAAAATCATGTATTAATCTAAGATACTACATATTTAAGAAATCCAGCTCCTTTCTTTCCAGAGGCTTACTCTGCATCTAAATATAACCCTTCTATCATGTCATCATTAACAGTAACAAAGCAGTCCAACCCATTATTGCTGTTAATACGCATTAAGTCAGTTCTCAGACAAATAGAGAAATTAACACTGGTTGTTTAATGAATTGTATTTTATCCATCCACAAATGTTGAATCCATTTGTTAAAAGAAAAAAACTTAAAAGAAAATATTTTACAAAAAGCAAAAGAAAATGAAAGCAGTAAACAGTCACTCACTTCTCCTTTTCCAGTGTACAAAAGCTGTAATTTAAAGTCTCCTCCCCAGTTTATGAACGCAGTTCCTTGTTTTCCATATGGGAACACAGATGCAGCTAAGTCCTAAAGCAATATTCCAATTACTATGCTTATAAGACCTCATCTGAGCTGCAACTGACCCTGCAGTATCAACTACCTTCAATCATTTGCACTTCTGTATCTGCCACCAATTTCCTAATTCCTCTTAACTAATGCCTGCTGTTCAGCATTTCACCACACATGACCACCTACAATCTCTCATTAAACTGTCTCCCATATCTCCCTTTCTTACTTTGATCTAGGGACTTTTCTACTTAAATGTTCTTAAATTTTGACAGAGGTTTTTCTTCTTAATGAAACTCTATTGAGTCCTATTATATGCCTTAGTTATTCCCAGCAGTTTGGAAAAGTAAATCTAAAGCCCAACAGAACAAAATTCTCCCAACTTTTGAAGACTCTAGAGATAAGAACACGGTTTTGTAGAAGTTGCTTAAATTTTGCAATAAAATTATGAAAAAAATATTAAAAAGGTTGAAGATTTGTTAAAAATGAGACCTCATGAAGTTCAAATGCCTTTATTTGTGTAACTGGGCTCTCAGAAGTAATTCCATGTCGCAGCTCCTCCTGACACTTACCTCCCTTGGCTGGGATGAAAGGGGAAATTCACTGTAAGAATCCATATCCATTGAATACCACTGGAGATGCAGTCCAGACAGAAAATTCAGCCTAGTAAGGAGGAAAAATATTATTAAAGACAGCTCTCAAGAAATGACACAACATTATTTGTAATCCGAATTCTTCAGACTACTAACAAAAATTGGGAAGATTTCCAGTTGGGCATTTTTATTGTCTCAGTGGAATACCATCAAGTTTCTACTGAAAGATATTTTTTAAAAGCTTCTAAAGCTTCTAATATTGCAAATACAATGTTTCAATAGCTTTACTTGTGTTTACCACTCTAAGCATTCATAGAAATCAAGTTACATCTTTTCATTTGTCAGAGCATACTCTGTGTTAGTTGAAGTTCATGGCTCGCAGATTAGGAGGTCACCTATACAGAGGTGGAACATGCAGGGTCTGTGTCAAGCTCTCTTAATACTTTAGCTTTCCTTCAGTTCACCGGAACACACACTCACAGGATGGCAGAAAACCCATTTTGTCTTTCTTCTTAAGCTATTGAGGGAACTGGAAAAGATGGACTTAAGACCTCAGACCAAGCATTTTGCATAAGACCATCTCTCAAGCTGCATTTAATACTATCAACAGTAGCATTTTTAAATGCTCTTAAATTAATTATAACAGTTCTAATTAAGCCAAATATGTTTACCTTTTCCCTAACCCTAACCGTTGGCCAAGCTGCATGTGATCCTAGGGTGTATAGGTGAAAACCTAGGTCACACCGTTGGCCAAGCTGCATGTGATCCTTTCTCAAGTTTTGAATCCTACTACTTAGAGTGCATACTTATGCATGTATTCTACAGGTTTCTAAGAGCCTTATCTGTGTTTTTGGAACAACTGGTTTTCAATGAGCTATTTCAACTCTCACTAATCTGTTTAGTGGTTTCAAAAAGACACCACATGAAATACCAACACAGAATGCTAACTAAACTCACTGCCCTACTTTTACTTGTTTCAGCTCACTCTAACTACTGGCCTCCACCTGAGCACCACATATCTTAACATTCTTCCAGGTTCAATCTGCCTTATTTCTGTCTCCCACAGTAGTTCATCTTCTCACAAGCTTTTTTTTCTATAGTTACAAAATAACAAGAATGCATGCATTTTGGTTGTGTGGGCTTTTTTTTAATTGCACTTTATATAACTAAAACAACTAATAAGTCTTTGTTTCATTTACAACATATGTGAGTGTAAAACTGGACACTGGAAAAAAGAGCAAGGGAAATGACAATCAACATATTGACAGTAGAAAGAAAAAACAGAAAATATGATCATGTCAGAGGGGTAAAACCAGATACTTCATACTGTATAACTCGAGGAAACATCACAGGGAACAGCAGGCTCACAGAGAGTCAGTGGAAATCAGAGGGAAACCAGGAATCACAGCACGTACACAGAAGAAAATGGAAAGTAGGGTCTAAAGATAAAAACTCACCCAATCTGCCTGCAGTCCTTTGTAAAACAAACAAGCAAAAAAGCTTTATCAGTGTACTAATGTACCAAGTGCCAATTGAAATAGAAACAAATCTTTAAAGGGTAAACATTTTCTTACCAAATGAGGTAAAACAGTCCATTTGGAAATAAATGGAAAATGAGATGAAGTTTTGCTGTGAAGTAAAAACACTTATTTAACAAAAAAAAGAAGTTTGTACCCATTGTTTAGACAGTTACATTCACACTGTAGAAGAACATTAACTCATGCCAGATACACACTGGTTTTCACGTGTTGGTCTCCCTAACAGCAATTTAGAGCAGCTCTGTATGTGACACAGCTCTGCTGGGACACTACTTCTATCACATAGGAATATGTGTTGCTATCCTCCAGAAACTCACTATACTCACTTAGGAAAAACTCCCGGGGAGTTCGGGACTGCCTGTTGGACAAGAAACGAGGATACAACACAGAAGACGGGGAAACGAGCAGAAGAAGAAAGCCCGGAGCTACGCCCGGGTATATCCCCCGCTCCACCCATTTTGTACCGTAGAGCGGAGGCGCGGACCGCCACAGCAGCTCCGCACCGCAGCGCGCGCTACCTCACGTGAGCCGCAAACGGCATCCGCGCTTCCCTTATGTAAGACAGCGCGGTGACGTCACACCCCCTCCAGCCAATAACAGCCTCTGTTTACTCGAGTCTCTTACATATTCATATGCAAGTCCTTCCCGTTCCCGGTGCTGCCGTTCGGCGCGAGGGGCGGAGCGAGCCGCAGGAAGCCGCGGGTCCGCGCTGCGCGTTGGTGCGGAGCCTGCCCGGAGCCGGCGGGGCGTGGGGCGGAGGCGCCCGGCACCGCTCCCTGCCGCCCGGGTGCAGGCGACGAGGATGAGCCAGAGAGACACCTTGGTGCATCTCTTTGCCGGCGGGTAGGTGAAGCCGCCGCCCCGCGCAGCGGGAACGAACGTGGCAGAGGGCCCGGCGTGCGCTCCGTCCCCGCGTGGCCGTGTCGTGGCTGCGTCGCACTGGGTCGGGGAACGGGCCCTGCCGTGAGGGCGCTGAGGCGAGGCGCGCAGGCCGCATTGAGGCCCTCCCGGCGCCGCTTCCCGCCCGCCGCCTTCAGGCCCGGCCGGGCCCCCATGGAGCACCGGCGGAGCGGCGGGGTCGGCGGCCCTCGCGAGGCCGTGCTGCCGCGGGTGTTGGGCTGCGGCGAGAACGGCGCCTGGGCGGCACGTGGGCCCTGGCGGAGTTGCGGGTGACGCTGCCCCTCATAAACTGCGCGTTTCCTCCAGAGATTTCATGCTCTTTTAGTGTTTCTTTGAGGAAATGAGTTGAGTCCTCCGTGCAAGGGGCTGCCCCGGCGTCAGCGAGGCGACCTGAAGGTGCCCATCTTCTCGGCAGTTTACAGACAGCCGCTGCTAACTTCAGGGTCAGGCGTTACTTGAACGCGTTTCAACGCTGATGTGTACCGCGTTTAGGTGGGCACTCTGTCCGCTCTCGTAGCTTGTACCATTTGTGCACGAAGGTGGACGAAATTGTAGAGAAAAGCATAGTTAAAAATAAGCACGTGGCCCTTGTAGCCATGCTTAGCTTTGAGGTAGCTCAGGTAACTGCGGGTGTGTTTTGAAGCTTTGTAGTGCCCAGTTAAACTGCCTGTGTTTCCTCCAGGGGCTGGAGCAACACCTACCTTAAAAGAGGAAAGGAGCAACAGACATGGACTTGGGCAGTGAGTGTGGCTGTGTGGAAGTGAGGGAAGAGACAGAACAGAGAATATAATACAGTTCCGAGAGAGTTTGAAGGTTGGATTTCAGTTTGCATTGCTCCTTTACAAAATGGTGCCTGTGGCTTGGGTGTTTGAGGTGGAGGAAGACTGCATTGCTTCTTGTGAGCAAGAGTGGGTAACATGGCTCTGTGTGAGCACACACCTTACTGGCTCCAGCGTTACGCAACCAATTTAGTGTTTATGCAGGTACTTTCCCCCTGCAACTTTTGGCTGCCTAAGAGGAGGGGGGTTATACAGCAGTAGACCTGGGATGTGGTGCTGTGTGCTTCTTTCTTCAGAATTCCCATCCTCATAAACATACAGAAAAAGCAGTAGAAAGTGCTTATAGTGGTGCTTGAAATGCTTTCTGCAAAAGGCACATTAGCAGGAAACTGTGTGTGCTGACTGAGATAGCATTCCAATCTGTGATCTTAAGAGCGAAGTGAAGATTGCTGAGTTCAACAAGGTTGTTTCTTTTTTTTTTTTTTTTTCCTTATGGGAACTCTGATCTGCAGGTAGCTGGCAGCCAGTTGGGGTCAAGGGTAATATTGTGAGGAAAGGGCTGACTTTTCCTCATGTGGCAGCCACATGCTTCCTGTAATCACAGCTCAGCAAAACAGCATATATTTGGTCACATTAAGGAGCAGCAAAGTTATTTGGGTCATTGCATGACTTCTTTCCAAGCGTGGTAGACTGTAGATCCTTTGAACTACCTTTAGTCTTCAGTGAAACTTAAAAATGAAGGAAAGTGTTTTAGTTTTTACTAGGGATTGTATAAAAACAGCATGGTTGTCTTAATCTGCTGACCCTTTTTACTTCAAAAAAAAAAGTTTTGTTGAATGCTCAGTCTTTAATTCCTGTTTTCTTTATTGAGGCTAAGTGATGACATTGCTGTTTCAGCAGTGTAGGTGGGGCCATTCTGGGATTTTTCTGTAGCTGCCCAGCTTGTTTCATGACAATTCAGCAACAGCTGTCAAACTGCACTATTTCCGGGGAATTACCAGCTCAGGTCAGAAGTTGAAGCTTTATTTCTAATAACTGCTCCTCCATCTTTTTCCTCCCAACTCTGCATCCTTGTTGCACTCCAACAAGTTTGATCAATTTTACTGTTAGTTTCATTTTTGAGAATCCCATCTATTTCTGCTTCATAACTGCATGTCAGCTGTAAATATGACCAAAACTTTACAATAGAAGTTTTGTCTAAAAATAATTCAGTACTCATTTTGAGTATCGGTTCTGGCACCATCAGTAAGTTGAATTTTTAATTTTTTTAGAAAAAAGAGCTCTGTTCAGTGATGTGGCTGGACTAGTTGAGGCACCAGCCAATACTTCAGTAAAGTACAACTTTTACATTTCTGATGGTCACTTACCTTGTGTTTTGTCATGATGTGCTTAGTTGTCAGGGTCTGCATCCAAAGATCGTGTAGTTACCAGAGAGCACCATTTGCTAAGTGTATCTTGTCCCTGTGGGAATGGGGGTTAGACTGACTGCCTGTAATGTTGGTTCCTGATACAAAATCGTACTTCAGGTGAAGCCTGACTTTTCTCTGAGTACTCTGTACTCAGGTTGCTCAGAACTCATCATTTTCAGGTGTCAAACTGTTGATTTCTTTTCATATAATCTGTTTTTCCATTCGCTAGTCAGATAGCTGTTGGCATTGTAGATAGCATGTTGGCTATGTGGATTCAGGTGAAAAATCTACAGAGCTTTCTGCATCCTTAAGTTACCAAGTCTCATGATTGAAGGGCAGGCTTTGGGTTGAACATTTTAGCTCAAGTGCATAAGTTGATACAGTGATGTGCTTGGCTGGGCATTGGAGTACTCTAAAAAACAAACAGACAAAAACTGGAAATCCTTAATGCCATCCATAGGGAGAATAATGTGTTTTGGTTTAACTGTAGCTATATTTGGACCATCCATTTAAAATCCAGATGTTGACTACCAAAATCATTTCCAAGTTTTCATGACTGATCTTTAGTTTCCATAAATCATATGATAGTAAGTCTTTCCTCAGCCTTTCGCTGAGTAAAGAAAAACCATTTTGCATTGGAGACGGATGGTTGCTGCTCTGAGTTCAGGGTTGAACAGTCGTAGGTTGACTTCTGTAATTTCTTTCTGTTTTCCCCTCAGAAAATTGGGCAGTTTTGATTGAATTTGTGATCAACTACTGGAAAGAATCTCTATTTGTCTTGATAAAATTTTAATTTGAATCACTCTGAAGTTCTCAGCAGATCTCTGTAGTGATAGAAATAGTCAAAACTTAAATAATGTATTTAAGTAAGTCTAATCTGTTTAGAAAATTCTGCTACTACATGGATTAAATACTTTTTTTCAATTTAAGAAGAGATTAATTAATAACTGAGCAGGTAGTGTGCTGACAAGGCTTTCTACTGCCTGTCAGAAATTGTCAGTTGAGCTGCAATGGAGTTACCAGGCCACCTAGTAACCTTCGTTCATTCCTGGCCTGACCCTGAATGCCTTTCAGAACTAGTTCTTCCTGTTGTAAAGCATAGAAGGTTAGTACCTTCCTGCCCTGACTTGAGCTTGTTTTTGTGTTCTGATACTGTTCTACGGGGAGGGGGGGGGAAGAAAGTAGTTCCTACTTAAAGGGTTGGGTAGCTTGGGTTTTGCTCTCTCAGGTGACCAGATTGCATCAAAATAGCTATATTTGAAAAATAGTGAAGCTGATGTGTTTCTCACATTTCCCTGTAGCTGATTGATATTTTCAGCTGTTCTCTTCTTGATATGAAAGTCATGTTGTGTTTATTTGCCCTGGCTCTTAATTGAATCTGTACTTTGTGTTAGTGTTTGTTTTGGATAATGGAAGCCAGTGATGCTTTTCTATTTGTGTTATTTTTTCCAATTTTCATTTGTAGGTTTTGGTATGTCAGCACATTAGGGGAACTTCATTTTTACGCTTAATTAGAAACAGCAAATTTGATTATTACTTTTAGTTCATGGATGTTAACTTAAAAACAACTTTTTAAACCTTGGCAAAAAGTATTATCAGTGAATAAAGGGGCTGGGGCTTCTATCTGGCAGCACTCCTTAGCCAGTATATTGAGGCTAAAGACAGAAAGCTATATAATACACAAGTGTAGTGGTATAATTGCAGGAAAACCCTGACAGCTGAGTGTTAATGAGGTGCATTCTTGCTGTTTCTGAAAACTGTACTTAGTTAAGGCCTTAAATTGGATCAAAAGTGGATATGTGAGCTGATTGTCCAGACCAGCAAGTTATCTGTTGATGTGCTGTAAGACAGGTCTGTGCAATTGCTGATAGTGCTGAATTTATTCTAAGTGCTAAAGACAATAGGAGCTTTGTTTGCAGGTGGCTTGCTTGTTTTTGACAGTTTAGTGCTCGCTTTCCTTACTGTGTTACTTATCAGTCAGTATTTGTGTGGAACTTTCATTTTCATACAGGAAAGAGAAGCAGCTGGTAAAATATGTGAATGAATGTAGATGTGAGATAACAGGGTCAGGGGTTATCTTGGAGTCTGAGGCTGTGGTTACAAACACTGTAAAAGGTGAATCTGAGGCCAGGACTATGCAGTCTCCCCTTGTGTTTGAAAAAATACATAATTATCTAAAGGAATAAAAGTTGGGGATTCTTTATTAGGTGTAGTAGGTGGGCTGATGGGCAGCGGGAACATTTGTAGAAGCATTTGTAGTCAATCCAGTGAAGCTGAAGTGTGAAGATCCCAACCCATAAGAGAACTGTCTCTGCTTTTACTGCAGGGTGTAAAGTAACAGCTGAAGTTACACAACAATTCTGGACAGGAGTGGTGATTCCTAAGCAAATATCCTCAACCTGCAATAATAAAAGGTCTCCTGTCCAGCTCTCTCTTGGAAATAAAACCTGGGATTTGCGTGCTGTATGGGATTAGATTTTGAAACGTGCACTTTTATTTCCTTGCATATTCTCACAAACAATACAGAAAGATTTGGAATGAAGGGCCGAGTCTGTGTCCTGGCCACATTCCTGTCAGCAAATGCCTCGCTTTGCACTCAGGAGAAGAATAAATCTGATTATTTTCTAACTGTTTTCTGAACTGTGCTATTCCTGAACTTGTGTCAAGACACAAATTGGGAAGGAAAAGAGGCCCCTAGAAAGCTGGAGCTGGTGGCTTTCTGTTCCTGTAGTGCCAGTGTGGAGCACAAAGTGGTAGCTGTCTCTCTATTCCCAGTACTGTATTAAGTTAACAAGGCCGGAAACATATTTCTACGTAAAACACTGCAGTGGCAGAACAGCAGGCATGTTTCTTAAAAGTCAGTTATTTTTACAGGTCACATAGTTACTGAATCTTTATTTTAAACTACAAACTATTTATTGAAGCTTTTCATAAACAGGTTTTTTGTCAAGCTTTGAAGTTCAAGTGGGTATATAAGTCAACATAGTTCCTATGCTTAGTGGTTCAGTTCAGACCTGGATCTTGTTACTACTAAACATAACCTGGTTCCTTAACATTTGGTGAGTTTTCCTTCACTTTTAAATGTCAGATGCCTTTTCTTTTGTACAGGGATTTTTGAGGTATTACATTTTGACAGGAGGAGAGATTTGGGGTTTTGAAGATATGTTTGTGAGTGATACAGGACCATACAGTGCTATGAAGAACTTCTCTGTTGGTTTTGTTCTCATTTGTAAGTGGCAATCTGAAGTCTTGAAAATTGGGAGGGAGGAGAATTTGAATCTAGACTATCAATAGTGAGTGGAAGACATGCAAGATGTTACCAAGTTCCGCTAAGACATCTTAAACTGCTTACTGAAAGAAAACCAACACGCCCTTAACAAGTAGTGTCAAAGTGCTGATTATTTGAAATCATGACCTGAATGGCAGCTAAAGGGTGTCTAGCTCTTAAGAGGAGGAAAATGTTTGGCTGCTTCTCTTACAATGTGTGTAAAATTGCACAGGCTGCCAGCTGCCCTTACAGCAACTGTGGTTATCACAGAGCATCATTTGCTCTGAGCACACTTGGAAAGAGCAAGCACTGGGAAGGTTTATGTCTGCTCCATTCCCGAGCTGTCTGTTATTCTGTTGCTGAGGGAAGTCTGACCATTGCTATTGCAATCAGGCATCCATCCCTTGTAGTGATGTGGTATGGTGCAGGGAAGCGTGCAGAATACAGCCTCCAGCATGGTGTTAATCTTCAACCTTGGAAAATTTTCCAGTGTAGAGTAGCAGTGGAGCTAGCAGCCTTAAAGTCTCCAAACACCAAGTCCTGCTGATGAATGGTGCCTGACTTTTCACCTGCTCCTAACTTCCCCATTCCATTGTATTTGTCTCATTACATACCATGCGCTTTCTCTTGCTGTTGCTTGAAATAAGTCCTCATATAACCTGCCCAAAATTGAATGCAGAAACATCTTAAGCAGAAGCAGACACAGAGGGATTGAAAACAGGAGTTGCGAGCAATGATCTATAAACTCTGAAGCCAGGTTCCTGCATTGCTTGTGGCCATGCAGCACTGGCTGCTGTTGAGTTGCATGAAGTACAGCAGCTTGCTGTCCGTCTGGAAGATGGGCTTGTTGCTATAATTGTTCCATCAGGCTATCTCGAGGGCTTCCCTATCCACGACTCACAGTATTGCAGGATATAAACCCCAACGTGTTACAGCTTTCTATTGCTTGCAACAATGGCTGAAATAAATTTTCGCACGTGTAGCCTGTGTCTTATTTTAAAAACATATTTGTAGCTTAAGATTAGAAGAGTAGGCAAGTAAAATACTCACTCTGAGATGCTACTCTAAAAGCTGTATCAGTCTTACTGTTTCTGTACACTGCTCTGGGAAACTGGCTACCATCTTCATGTGTGAATGCTGTATTTCAAACTGACAGATTTTATTTCCTTAATTCAAATGTGTAAGACGGCAAACTTCAGTCTGATGTTGGAGTTACAGCTGTAACAGGGTGCCTCCAGGCTCTAGTAATAGGCTGTCTCTTGATTGCTGATTTAAATGGGAGCAGTAAGTGAACATATCAAACACTGTATGCAACTGTCTGATATTATCAGTTCAATTCTTACAAACAGATCAGCACATTAGGATACGATGCTGTACTGCCGTTTCTGCTATTATCTGCAGCAGAAAACAGCTATACTTGATGGACTCTAAGTGTGATACTTGACAGACTCTTCTTTACAAAAATATAGGAGATCTTGAGTCCTGGGTATTACTGCTAATTTGTACTGAATTCTCTTTTGTAATTTGGAAGACATTGTTTTAAAATACCATTAAACAAACCTTGAGGCTTTTTAAAAATGTGCTTCAGTGGAAAGAACGTTTTTTTTGGTGCATGCCTGCGTCAATTAGCAGCTCTGCTTATTGCTGGGGAGAAATAAATGCTGAACCCTTTGAATTTAATACAAATTATATTTGTGTGGTTGCTAGTGGGGTTGTTAGTAGCACTGAGTAATCTAAATTAGTTGTTTTTTGTTGTTGTTGTTGGGGAGGAGGTTTTGGAATGTAGTGGGGATAACTCCTCTGCCAGTGTAAGTCGCACGCATATTCCTTTAGCTTTCTTACAGAAGTGAGGTTCAGACTTTTATCTTCCAATATTCAGCTCTACAGTATTCTGTACTTTGAATCCAGTGTGCCATGCTGTAATGGGCAGATCTCAAGAAATATTCAGTAAATCATTACTGAGATGGCACCACACACAAAATTCAAAGGGACTTTATTGGTTTGAATTTATTGAATTGGCACAATACAGTTTTTACTAGCTTTCCAAGGAATGATGAGCTTAGCTCCGTGTGCATGCTACACAAATCTGCTCTACTCTTCAGGACTTCTGGCATCTCCTTTGTGGTCAGGAGCACAATGAACATTAAAAAAAAAAAATAGTTAAAATTTACTACAGGAAGTTAAACATTTGATATGCTGAGCTACTTTCCAGGACGGGTGTTGAACAGCGTGTGCTGTGGATAGTGCACCTTCACCACTTGGGGAAACTTTCTTTTTCCCTGTTAAAATTTTCACTGAATGTTGAAGGATTAATGAATTAACAGTTTGCTTGCCTTCAAGGACAAGTAATTACAACTTTGTCACATGTATGCCACTTATTTCTTCACATTTTGCAATTTGTCTGTTCTCACTATAACATTGTGTTCTTCATTTTCTTTGCAGTTTAGAAAATGGTGATCCTATTTCTGTTTCTTTGCAGATGTGGAGGTACTGTTGGTGCAATTCTGACATGTCCACTGGAAGTTGTGAAAACACGGTTGCAGTCCTCCTCTGTGACGCTGTATATCTCTGAAGTTCATCTCAACACTGTGAATGGTGCTAGTGTCAATCGAGTAACGAGAGTTTCTCCTGGACCTCTCCATTGTTTGAAGTGAGTGTACATGTTACTAGGTTTTTGATTTGTATTTAGGGCCAGAGGGGGAGGCATGCTGGACAAAAGGATAAATCTGTGTAAAAAAAACTTTTGTGTCTGTCATGTTACCATGAGACTTCCTAAATGTTGCCATTTAACTGTAAGTTTCACATTCTAGTTTTCCAAATGTCTTTCATGATCCAGTCTGTATCTTGGATTATCCAGAACATACATACCTTGTGGAATTCACAACCCCAAACTGTATCCTCAAAACTTGCTGGGAGCACTCTTTCACACTTAAAATTAGAACAGTTTAGTTGTAAGGGACCTAAAAAGATAGTCCAGTTTAACTGTCTGTCTACTTCAAGGCTAAACAGAAGTTAAAGTGTGTTCTTGAGGACACTTGAACACTGATAGCTATGGAACATCAGTCACTGCCTGTTCCAGTGTTATGCCTTCCTCACAGTGCAGAATTTTCTCCTACATCCAGTCTGATCCTCCCCTGGCACAACTCTTAGTCTTTCCTGTGCATGCACAGCAGCAGAGCCTGGTACCTCTCTCTGCCTCCCCTGCTCAGGAAGCTGCAGAGAGCAGTGAGGTCACTCTCGGGCCTCCTTGTCTCCAGATGGGACATCCCCTGACTCTTCTCATAGGATACACCTTCCAGCCCTGTTACCAGCTTTGTTGCCCTCCTCTGGGTGTTTTAAATTATTTTAACCTCCTTTTCATATTGTGGAGCCCAGATCTGAACATAGTATTCAAGGTCAAGCCTCATCAATGCTAATAGTGTGAGAACTGCTTCTTTTGACCACTGAACTATGCAGTATTATTGCAGTTCAGAATACAGTTTGCCCCCTTGACTGTCAGGGCTTACATAGAACCTGCTGTCAACCATCACCCCCAGATCCATTTCTGCTTTTCAGCCACTTGTTTCCCAGTCTGTATCTTTCTGGCATTGCTCCTCTCAGGTGCAGAGGGCCTGCATTTTCCTTTGTTTAATGTCATATCACTCATTGCTCAACTCTGCAGCCTATGTAGATCCCTTACAGAGGAATCCATTTGGGTGCTGGACTGTTTGTTAACTGAAGATTTTTTAACCTGGCTTGTTTCCAGATCATGAATGTCGATGAAAGCAGAGGCACAGAACTGTTGGACATGTGCCTAGTGACACTTCTTAGAGCTAATAAGAGATAAGCATGGTCAAATTTTGCTACGGCCTGAGACATTTTGATTTCACAACAACTCTTGAAGCAGGGAGAAGCACTCACTGAGAACAGACTTGCAGAGAATGACTTGGGGATCCTGGTGGATGAAAAGCTGGACATGAGTCAGCAGTGTGTATGCTTGCAACCCAGATGACCAGCAACATCCTGGGCTGCAGCAGAGTAGGGGTGGCCAGCAGAATGAGAGAGTTGATTGCCCCCTCTGTTCTGCCTTCATGAAGCCCCACCTGGAGTATCGTGTCCCAGGCCTAGTGCCTCCAGCACGAGAAAGACAGGGCTATTGGAGCAGGTCCAGAGGATGGCCACAAAGATGATCAGAGTGCTGCAGCACCGCTCCTATGAGGACAGGCTGAGGGAGCTGGGTTTTTTCAGCTTGGAGAAGAGAAGGCTCCAGAAAGACCTCATTGCAGCCTTCCAGCACTTCAGGAGAGCTTATAAACAGGAAAGAGAGAAACTTTTTAAATGATTTCATACTGATAGGACAAGGGTGGATGTTTCTAAACTGAAGGAAGAGAGATTTAGAAAGAAATTCTTCACTTGGCAAGTGAAGAACATGTTGCCCATAAAGTGAATGCCCCACCCCTAGCAGTGTTCAAGGTCAGGTTGGATAGTATCCTCAGCAGCCTGATCTCATTAGCAACCTTGTCCATGGCAGGGTGCTTGGAACTAAATAACCTTTAAGGTCCTTTCCAATCCAGGTTGTTCGGTGAGTCTATGATTGCTTTTCTTCCCATTCTCACCAGTGTGTATGATATAAAGTAGCCAGCAGGAGAGGTCTCTGGCTACTGTTACACTGCTAGTGCTGATTGCAAGTAGAATTCACTTTGGGGGACTCAGCCAGGCACTTGTGGGAAGGTACGTTCAGTATTTGGGTATAAGAAGAGGAGAGTTTTCATCCAGGAAGGATCTGCTATTGCTTTTTGATTAGACTTAGTTAAGATTAATTAAGACCAGCTACTGCTGTCCAGAGTTATTTGGTGAAGTAGTTTGTAGACAGCCTCTTCTGGCAGTTTCTGTGCAGGGTTTAGTGTTTATCTGGTTTGAGGGTGGTTCTTCAATAGGACTTGTACCCAAATAGCTGTTTGCATGGAAGATTGTTTTTTTGTAATATTTTCAGACTTGTCTATGCCAGGAAAATAAACTCAGAAGAGCAAGTGCAGGTGATGGCATTCTCTGGCAACAGAAGTGAATTCCCTTATTCCTAAATATCTGTTGGGTATATCATATTGCTGGTGCCTCTTGTGTCTAACTTTGCTGACTTTAAATGAGAGGTCTTGATAATGGAAACCTGATCAGTCTTGCATTGCTCGCTTCCCCACATGATGCTTGCAGGTCAGCTGGGGCCAAATGGAACATGACTGCTGCTTTCCCAGCCATGGATTTGCCACAGGCTCTGAGATCTGATCTCTAATTCAAAAAGTTGGTCTTATTTTTGGAGTAGACTCTTAACTCCTCCAGCTGATGTCTGTGAATGCAGAACAGCATCAGTAACTATCACCATTATAGTCCTGCCTGCTTGCTGTTGAGGAAAATTCTATGACTTCTGTTATTTGTTGCTCTGACAAGTCTGAGGACACTGTTGATCCAGAAGAAACAAAGTAGAGACTTGACTCATAAGTCTCTCGAAAGTACTGAGGTTTCTGATGCTTTGTACACATTCATATATGCACGTGTATAATATGTGCAACACTTCATTTTGTAGACACAAATCACACATTGATTGGGTTCAGTTTTTCTGTAATCTGATACTGTGACTGTGCTGAGCTCTATGCTAAGAATTTTTCAGTAGTTCCTTCTGTAAATATTGGAGTGCTTTCAGGATGGCAGATAACACTCAAGTGATGAGAATTTCCAAAACACTTTTGAATGTGTTCAGTATGCTAATTATTGCCATGAAGCAAATCCACTCACTTAGTGACCTCAGTAACTTTTGTGCATGTGAAACTAAGTTGTTGCTGGACACATTATGTGCCAACATTCCTAACAGTCACGATGACTTCTTTATACTGATGCAACAGTTCAGAACCACTATTTTAGTTTGATTACTGAGAATAAACTTACTAAACTTCTGTTTTGATTTGACAGTGGAACCATTTTGAAATACACAATTTCAGCTTCTGAAAATCAGAATAGTTCTGGAATCTCTTTCCGTGCTGTAGGTAGCTTTCATCTGTCAGATAGGTTTTACAGAAATAGAATACTTATGGATATCCTTTGTGTGCCAAGAAATCTTGCTGTGATCTTCAGCTTGGTCTGTTTTTAGAAACCACAGTTAGGTGAGACTGATACTCCAAATGCTTGTGGTAGTAATTACTCCTTTGAGATCTCTTGACTGACTACTTGTATTCCCTGTTTCTCTGCATGTTCCACAAAGGTAGGTGGTCACACAGAACTCTACTACCCATGCAACCTTACCAGGTCTGTATTTGTAGTGAATCTGGTTCCAAAAGATTAGGGCAGTACTGTGACTTATTGTCTGGGCTGCAGTCATTTTTCAATTAGGCTCAAACTTATGTTGCTGTGAGCTGCCTTACAAGAGGAGGTGGGAATTTTCTTCAGGAGTGATTTAAGAAGACCTACCAGCTCCATGGCTGGCAGCATTGCTTGTGTAGGAGCACACAGGCAGTGGTTCAGAGCTGTTAAGCTGTTGCTGTTGGGTGGAGGATGGAATGCCTCCAAGCCTCAAGGAAGGACCATGTCTCATATTGGGTGTTTCCATTTCTTTTTATTATAGGGGACATTAAAGTCAAAAGAGTAACACAAAGAATGCATTTCTGTTTGAAAACTTAGTAGAATACCTTATATCTTAAGTGATTGCTAATAATTTTTTACCCAATCAGCAGAATAAAAATATTGAGTACCTCTGTCTCAGAAGGAGCTGTATTGTGGTGCAGCAGGTGACACGGGTACCTATAGCTTTGTGAACTTGCACACCAGTGTAGGAAGAAGCCCTTTAGGGGTATATGAAGGACTGGAGGTACAAGGGAGTGCATAATGCTTGAGATCACGTGTATTGTAGCTTGAATCTTGCCGTGCAAAGATCTCATGTTTCAAAATTGTGAGAATGGCACAGACCGTGTTCTCTAACATGATGATTTAAGTCATACACGAGAGCAGAGAAGGCAGTGCTTCTTCTATGAAAGGCTGCTTTCCTTGAAGTTTGGACAGGTGACTCTCTGCACTGAATCTTATAGAATCAAATGGAAGTAGCACATGCAAAACCATACTGAAATTTCTGTCTTGATGAGAAGGGCAGGTGGGAGCTTGTAAAATATATGCTTGGATGGCCATGATTTAAGCAGCGGAGCAAGTACTCTCAGAACACTTATAGCTGTTCCTCTAACTGAATCTTTATTACTCTCTTCCTCCCCGTTCTGCCCTTCTTATGCCCAAAAGTTTTCAAAATCTGAGAGCTAAAGAGTATGAAAGGAAGACAGGACAGAATCCATTTCTCTCTGTTGCTATCTAGAAAAGCCTACGTAATGTGACTACTTCAGTGCTCGGTATTTTCCCACTAATAAAAGGACACTTCAGCATTTTAACAATGAATAGCATCACAGATAGTATCTGATCCTTAAGGAAAGTCTGTATGGACATTGTAAGGCTTGACTTCTGCCTTTAGTTTCCTGGATTTTTGTGGTACATGAAGCAATAATAGAATTTTATTTTATGCTGATTCTGGGAGTTGATTTAATTCTTATGGTCAACACTGCATTCTCAAAGCTATACACAAAAGCAATGCCATGTTGACTGTGGTCAGTGCATTCAGTAATTTTGATATTAATATTAAAATATTGTTGTTTTTATTTTCTAGGATGATCTTGCAAAAGGAAGGTCCTCGTTCACTGTTTAGAGGGCTGGGTCCTAATTTGGTTGGTGTTGCTCCTTCCAGGTAAATATAGATGTTCAATGAGTGGAATAATTTCAGTGGAAATTTGATTGCTGTTTATTTTTCAAGAGATTGTGGGCTTATTTCAAGAGAGTTATTGCAGTTAAATACTTACTAGTAAATATCCTTTTGTTCCTGGGATAGATTGTATCTGAAAATACTGAACAACTCATGCTTTGCTGCTCCAGACCCATGGTCCTGCACTGGCTGTCTCAGTATTTCCTAATGTCTTGTTCTGTGTGCTATTCCTTACTCTGAGTTTCTTCCAGTTAAGAAGGAATATGTTTACGGAGTTGCACTTGTTATCAAAAGTATGTAACTTATGCACAGATAGCCACAGTTCATTCAAAAATAGAATACCTAAGGAGGAATATGTAAGCAAAGATGTGTAAAGCAATTGTAATCCTGGATGAAGGTAGTAATCTTTTGGCCCTTTTTCATTCTTTTCTATTCTGTTTTTAAGCTAAAAGTACTTTTTGCATCAGGTATATATAGTCACAGTGATTTTATTCTTCCCTTGACTTAGTGCCCTGCTTCTGTTTTTTTTGTTTCTATTTGAGCAGATGATGTTATTCCTGTTTCCTGTACACTGATCAACTGTCAGTGTCCTTGCATGTTTCTGGAAGACCTTGTTAAACTGGGTTTTCTATTTGGTGTTGCCTTGTCTTCTATTTGACAGTGAGGTGGTGTTCCCTAGATTGTCTGTGTGAAGAAGAGAAAAGCATAACTCAGCAGTTGGAATACTTGAATTCTAGCTGATTTTTGAAGTATTTTGAATACTTGAGGTATTTTGTGATCACTAATGTAGCACTGATGTTTGGAGAAGCTGAAGTGATTCTAGTAGCTTTGTGTAATATTGCATCATTCTGAATGTAATTTCTTCAAAAATGAAATGAGAGAAAGGAAAATTCAGAGTCATGTTCTCTCAGTCTGCTGTTATTGGGCAATTAGCATTTGAGGACTTTGCTGAGTACAATATGATGTATTTCTCTAAACTAAGAACCACCAACAAAAAATAGAGGTAGCAGTTGAGGGAAAAGAAGAGAGGTAAGGCTAGAAGAGTTAATTTCCCTATTTTTAATCTAGATAGTTTCTAAGCTGATGAGTGGACTTCAAATTGATAGTCCAGTCTGCATCTGAATGCTTGGCATTGCAGCTTTCTCTGGTTCCAACAGATGCCTTTGCTAGGAGCTTCTCTCACCTCCTGTCCCTTCAATCTCTCCTCCTGTGTTCTGTGTTCATGTGCAATAAAGCAATGCATAATTGTAGCTTTTACTTCTTTAGTACCTGCAGCTTTATTCTCCCTATGCTACTTATAGCACGCCATGTGTGGACTGCAGTTTTGTGCTCACAGTTCTCACTTTATCCTTCTGCAAAAGAAAGTCATTTTTACACCTAATTTATCAACCTAAGTTCCGTTATTTCGTCATCATTATTTAAGGAAAGTAACTTCTCAGAACTTAATGCTTGCTGTTTTGTTTTTTTTCTCCCTTAATCAGCTTTTGTTTTTCTTTTGGCTAGAGACTTAAAAGGTACATGATAACAGTCATTCTTATGTAGCATTGGGTTTTTAAGTGACTACCCTCAATGAAAAATAACCTCAATTGCAAATATTTTTTTAGGGAATTTCTTTTCAGTAAATTCCCTTTGCATCTAGTTAGCTTGCTTTCTTCAGTGTTCATGCTAAAATGTCTTCTTGGTGTAATGCCTTATAAACAAGCTCATCCCTGTTTCCTTCAGCAGACTCTGTTTCCATCCACAGCTCCATTTCGATTAAGCACTAGCTAAGTGGATTTAACAGCCGCTCTTTGTTGAAATAAGCTGTAGAGGAGCATGTTTTATAACATAACCAATATGCTTAACTGGGTCCAGATTCCATTTTAGAAATCGTGTCCATTAGGCAAGCACTTTATCATTTCTTGTAATAAAGAAAAACATGTTTGCACAGCTAATGAGATTAATGTTCTGTTCACGAAAACTTGTATTTCTTTTTCCTTTTGTAAAGATGTCTAAGTAGTTGAATAAAACTTGAGTTAAAAATTGAGGTGTGAGATTTATGTTCTTAAAATCAGTTTTATGAATGAAAACAAGTATTATATTACTGCCCTGACATGCTTGTTTGTCTAGCTTTGTTTAGATATCAGTTTACAGACTTGAATGTAGCACAAGTTTACAAGCATATTCTATGTAATGTATTGAGGAAAAAAAGCTGTGTCTATTCTAAATACAGGACTAGAGAAAGGAAATGCAGATCCCATCTTTGCAGCTGCTGAAGCATTTTAAATATAAATACTCATAACTAGCAGTTATTATATCCACTGTTTAGTTTTTAAAATAAACAAACAAAAAGTGCTATGTATTTACGATTCTCCTCAGATTGTAATGCTGAAAACAGTTATGTCATTAGAACAAAGTAGTTTTGTTACAAAAATACTGAGCAGCATAATCTCAGGCCTCAGTTCAACATTATTTGCTTTCCTGGTTAAACATTTTAGTGCCACAGAAGCCACTGCTGTATTTACAATTATGCATCCTTCCCCTGGTGTTGTCATTTTGTCATTCCTAAAATATGCCCACTGCTTTGGGGGAATTTATTCCTTCAGCAGTTTTTTCCCTTACCGTTTGTAAGGGCATAAAACAGCATAACTCACATCTTGTTCTAATTTCAGAGCGATATATTTTGCTGCTTACTCAAACTGCAAGGAAAAGTTGAACAATATTTTCAATCCAGATTCTACCCAGGTACACATGATTTCAGCTGGTGTGGCAGGTAAGGATCTGTAACTTTATAGCTTCTTCATTCTACTGTCCTAGTGACCAATGAGAGGTGGTTGTGGTGTGGGGTAAAAAAAAAGCAGCAAAAAATGTTTGGTGACCAAATGACTTCTTTTGGTAGTGGTTACCTGTTTTGGCCTCTTGTATACGAGGCACTTGGAGAAATATGTACGTGAAACTTTGCACTTCATGCTAATGAGAATCTTTAAGCTGTGTGAATAGTCTTTCAGAGGAAAACTTGCATGCCTGCTTTCTCAGTTGTATATTTGTGATGTGAAAAATGAATGCTTTAAACATAGCAGTTATCTGCTCTGCAAACTATAAACAGCATTGTGTATGTTGAACTTAGGCTAAATAATTCTTTATCTACTTTTTATGCTCGTGTTATCTGTTACGGCTTTATATGTCTGACCTATTTTTGTCTTTCTGAAGTTTGCCTACAGATATGTGTATAACTGTATGTAACAGTTGTCCATCTTCCCCCTCTCCCAACTGTCCTTTGCTCAAACACTGGTCTATGTGAAATTTACTCAACCACTAAAGTGACACAGAAGAGCAGATTTCCATCGTAGGCATATATTTTCTCTGAAAATGAATTCCAATAATCTACCATGTAACTTCAGTATATTTTAGCAATTGACACTACTTGCTGCTTGTATGTTTTGTGATTGTTAAAGAGGGATTAAAGGTTCTGATAACAACCTTAACCTGAAGAAGCTGAGCTCACGCTTTACCCTTTGTTACCTGTCTTTCCTACACAGAAACAAATTTTAAGAATTTTTTTCTGCATGGGTCATAGATACTTCACAGCTGAATTCTACGATACTGTTATAGGATACTATTATAGACTTCTGAATTTACTGATTCATGTCAAACTTCACAAGCAATTTGGAATGTCCTGCCAAGGATCTTGACAAAAAGATGATCAGAATAACTTGTTTAATACTTGCTAATAATGTGTTATAAAGAAATAACGCACCATAGTAAATTTGAGTGGCATTATCTTTTTAGTTAAATAATGCACTGATGCTTAACTCTGTCATATGAGAAGTGTGGCAGCAGCATTTGACCTGACTTACAGATGTGAGGACAACCATATATCTTAAATGAGCAAAAAGGGATTCTCAAGGGTAGAGTATTTCTTCCCACCTACCAGCACGTGCTTTGCTTGTAGGTGTACAGCATGAGGTGGAAGGAGTTTCATGAAAAGTTGGTCCTAATCAGCTAATCACTCCAGACTAATTATATACACCTAATTATGTAACTATATTTTCTTGTCTTCAGCTGTTTGTTAAGAGGATAAAACAGAAAAATTAAATTCTAAAGGGGGAAAAAAGATGGGTACCAAGGTAGAGGGAGAAAGTGGATCCTCAATTGAAAATCAATTGTAAAACTCATGCATTGCTACAAACAAATGAGGAATTGGTTTTCTGTGTCTTTGGAATTTACTGTCCTCTTTCTGTAACAAAAAGAACTGCTGTGGAATTACAGTGCAGTGAGTTTACCAAGAACTTGCAGACACAGCCTGTAGTCTTTCAAGGAGTTCTGTATCTGCCTGTTGACTTGCTTCCCTTTCAGAAGAGTGTATTTTGCATTTGCACTTAAGTCTGCTGCTAAATGTAGGCTGAGGTAAATGTATTTTATCCTAAATTGCTGGTTTTTTTCAAAGGCATTTTATTATTGAACATTTATGTGTCTGTTTTCTTTCTGACACTCACCTAGCTCTGCGAGTGTATTCTTCAACTAAATAACTGGTGAAACTGAATGCCCAGTGCAGGTTCATTTCTTTTGTATATTCCAGACATTCTCTGGAACATCTGTGCAAGGGGGTTCTTTGACAAGCAATTTCTTGACACTCAGTACTGCTGGTATTTTGATAAACATGTAAACAACTGTAGTTGTAAACAGTGAGTTAACAGTGCTTTTTTGGGAACATGCTAACCTTGTTTTTATAATTCTAATATATTTCAGACAATGCACTTAACCCACCTGTTAAGTTTTACCAGCAAGGTTTGTATTGCTATGTGATGCAAATAAACTGCAAAAGAACAGGGGCAAAATAAATGAGACCTCTTAACTGGTTGACTGAAGCAGGTTAACACAATTTTGCTGTAATGTGCTTGGGAACCTAAAATTGCAAAATTGGCAAGCTGGGCAAACACAACAACCAGCAGAAATAATCAGTATTGATTTTTTTCTTTTGCAGCTGCCATTGGTTTCAGTAAGGAACTGAGTCCCTCAGTCCTAAATAAGGTTTTGTTGTTTAGATATGACCTTCTTCTTATATGAAGGCTTCTGATACCTGATAAGCATGAGGTGGTGGTTATCTATATTGCTATCTCATTAATACGTTGTATGAAAGCACTGTAAGTAGTGAACTTCAGTAAACTTGAAATCTGTGTTAACTTGTACCACTGTTAATACACAAGTATCCCACACTAGTCTGATAGTATTGCAAAGTAGATTACTTTGTACACGCTGAATTTTTGGAAGCAAGAAACAGAGGTCCAGTATTTTAGACCTTTTTGGTTTTAGGCTTGATTCTTCCTACCCAAGATTAAACATAGGTTTTTGGTTTTATTTGCACTTCAGTAAATTTGCTTCTTTTTCCCAGGAGGATGAATTATGCTACCTATTAGTAACTGATGCCTTATGCAATTAGAAATTAATATTTTTCATTTGATGTGTGCTAGCTTCCAGCATATAATCCACATCACCTTCATCTCTAAGATATCAGTGTATCCCCCATGAAGAACTGAATTACTTTTTGCTTATCACCTGGCATATCACATGATTCTTACTGCAAGCTCAGACAGTGAGTGGATCTGAGGCATACTACAAGAATGAATGTTTGCTGTGTGAAGATTGTTTCTCTGTACATTCCAAAGTTAGGCTAAATTTTCAGATTCACTATGTGAACTCTGCCTTCTCATTTTGCTTCCTCAATATCTTTTATCCCAGCAGAGAACAAAAACTTACTGAAGAACTGAATGGAATGCTTGATTCCTATATGGCTTTCTGATTGGCTTTTTAATGATTTTAAAGCATCATTCAGGCAATATTGCTGCAAATCTGCTGCAATACTACTTTTCCTGATGTACTGTTGCTGTTCCTTTTGTAGCTCTAGTGGCAAAACAACCCAACCAACCCTAGCCTAGATTATTTTTTTTTTTCAGTTTGGGACTGCTTTCTTTCTTACGGAAGATAACATATAAGTTTTTAGTGTACACAGTTAATTAAATACCAAGTACGATGTGCATTTAAGCCACTGATTATTGACGCTAGAAACTTTGATTTCATAAGGCATCTACCTTGCTTTTTTAGTCCTGAGATGGGCTTACTTTTTTTTTAATGATATTTGGGAGGGAGTGGGAAAGGAGGGCTCACTTACAAATCTCATGTATAGGTAAGTATTTGGAGATGTAAAATTGAACTGCTGCAAATGAGCAGAAATTTCAGTACTCAGTGCATTTTACGCAACTATTTTATTATCTGTGGCCGGTTCTGATTATTTTTCTTTCTTTTCTTCCTAACTTTTACCTGAAAAAGTTAGATCTCAAAATAATTCACAAACCCTTCCAATGGGATTCAATTTGTACACATGTGTCTGATGAGGTCACTGCTTGTTGTTATGATACAGAAAAGCCTGTGTCTATTTTAGGCATTTACTGTACATTTCTCCCGTGAAAAGAGTGAGATCGTGTCATCTCATGCTCCCCATCCGCAGGTCACTTCCTGCAGAAATATGGACTAACTTAAACCTCGTGAGTACTGAACTGAGCGTCTCTTGCAGCCTCTAGTGTAAGAACCACACGTTGGGTTTGTAATATCTATTAAATAAACAAGGGGAATTCACTTTCATTATCTTGAGTTCACATTGTGTGCATTGTGCAAAGACAACACTTCTCCTGAACTCTGTTAAGAGTTAATTTTTTTCTGTGCAGTTCAGGGAAAGGTGGAAAATACCTTTCACTGGTGGCTGCTACTTTTACTTAGCTCTGTTGGCTAATTCAATGTCCCTTACTGGGTTAAACAAGGCTTTTTTGTTTTTTGAGTGTCCCAGAGCTGCCTTTAAAGTGCTGCAGCTGATATTTGTTGTCACGTTATTTCAAAGACCTCTTTTTTCTTTTTCTTTTTTAATGTCTACAATCTCCTTTCTGTCTCTTCTGTTTTCTCTTTTGGTTTGCTTTTATTTAACTGTTTTGGATTTCTGATTCAGCATTCCATATTCACATGTGTCTGTATCAATTACATTGGCTTATAGATTTAAAAAATATATATAACTTCTGAAATATGATGCATAAATAGGAATACCTGGGATCTTACCTGTCACTAGCTAGAATAGCTCAAAAAGTTGATTGAGAATAGTGTTTTCAATCTGAAACTTGGATAGGATTTCATAGACCATACTAAAACACAGAAGTAGAAGAATTTCTGGTATTGCCAGATTGATCTGTACATGTAATGAATCTGGAATCTTAAATCTCTTGAGGATATAACACATGGATAAACTTGAAATGCTTTACAATACTTCAATCTTAAGCATACCAAAAAAAAAAAAAGGAAAAAAGATCTTAATAGTTGCTGGAAGCCCTTCACCATTTTTTTTAAGCAGTAGTTATGATGTAGGCTTTCTGTATTTGTAAAGAAAAGCTTATCTTATCAAAGATCCTGAAATTCTGGCTATTTATGTTTTGGAGCCTCTTCTTTGAGGTCAGCATCACTCAGTTCTTAATTTTCTTCTAGTGACTGTTTTTACTGCATTACATCTAAGAATTGAGTTTCGTGGGTATTTCATCTTGAAACCTGAATTCCTGAAGGCTCTTTGATTTGAAAGCTTTGGTACAAGAGTTTGTTCTACTTGGGCTTATGGCAGCCCTGGGGATAAAATTGCTTTTGTTAAGTGTCCGAGCAGTTAGCAGTACTACTCTTAAATAATGTGTAGAGCAACCCATGGAGGGCATGTTTGGACAGAGTAGGCAGGCTGTGTCCTGTGCCAACCACTATTCACTGGCAGTTTCCTGTGTACTCCTTCCCAGCCTGCCTTGAAGAATCAGGCTGCTGCTCTGGGCACTCAGACATTGCTTCTGATTTATATTTTTTTCCTGTTACAGATAGAGCATCTTTACAAACCAGTTATTTGTGCTGAATAGGAAAAAGAAAGTGCTGAGTCAATAGTATTGCAGAATGCAGTCTAACACTAATGAAATTCTGGAGTGTATACCTGAGATAAATAGGAATGCTAAAATATTTTTATCTCATTCAACTAATTAAACATCTGAAATTAAGAACTAGAAGGGATTTTAGAATGAGTCTTGCCTTTAAGAGAAGCCTTTTCCTGGAACATGCGTGTTGGTAGGGGGAGTTATTTTCTCTACCTTATTTCAAAGTGTCTGGTTCAGTCATATTCATTTCTGGTATCCTTCAGGAGCTGCACTTGTGGAAAAAGTGATTAAAGATAGGAAAAGGAGAATATAAAATGTACATTTAGTTCAATTTGGGGTCAGGTGTTGCTGTTATCAGTCGAACTCCTATGCTATAATGTGGCAGATCAGAAAGATCAAACTGGTTGATGTGCAGAACGCTTTTTTGCAGATGTTATGTTCTAAAGTCATCCAGTGCCTTGTTAGATAGGTCCCTGGTGGGTTTAAGTTTTCACATAATTACTTGAAGTGTGAAATGCAGGTATAAAACACTTCTGGCTTGTTAGGATTTCATCTTATGAAGGGTTATACATTGTCTTGACATAGAATAAATATGTAGTGTGTCAAAAAAGCGCTAGCCTAAAGACTTTATGATCTATGCAGTCAGTTCACAGGAAGTTATTTAGTTTTAATGTAGTCCATTTAAAAATATATTTAATCACTGAAATTGCTAAGGTGTTCCTGCTATTTTGGCATGGAATTATAACTCAATTTTAGTAGCTTCTAAACCCCATAGTTGGTTCTTAAAACTGTAACTGAGAGTCCTAACTGTCCTATTTAAGAGTTTTGGGGGCAGGAGCAAAACAAACTGTAGAAACAGTTAAGATCCCCTGGCATTTCTCAGAGTATTGCAGTCATTTGTGTGCAATGTAAACATAGATTGTGATTAAACAGAAGTAACTGGTATGCAAGCAGTTCTACTAAATATATCTATCTATGTAAGCTGTTAACGATCTCCATAAACAAGCCTATTGATACCCTGTTACTTGTATAAGCATTTTGTACCAGGTATGCACTGAACAAGATAACTCTTGGTTGCTTTCCCACAACCCCAGTCCATTCCCTTGCAGGAGGGCAGCATGTCTTTGTAGTGATATACAAGTGATGTGTGCCACTTAGCAAGCAGCTGTCTAAATTTATCATCTCTTGCCTGGCCATGTTCCAGTCCTTCCCTTTTCCTTCTCTCTTCTGCAGACATGTCACCTCATTAATGGTGCACGTGTGGTATTACAACTCTAGATGGTTTGTTGTTTTTTTTTTTTCAGAGCTGCCTTTCACTTTGCTCTTTTTCTCTCCACGGTTGTGCAGAAGTAAGAGTGATTCTTACTTCTTCATTTTTTTTTTCTCCTCTCTCTCTCTCTTTATTTTTTTAATTTGCCTTTTTTCTTTTTCTTTTCTTTTTCTTTAGTGGACTGAAAATCAAAGCTTTAACCTGTAGCCCTGATGCAAGCCCGAATTGTTGCTGTCTGTCTGGATAGTTAGAAGTCATACTATTTACTTTAACAATTTAAACACTCATGTGCTTGTAGAACTATTCCTGGGCAACCAACAATCTGCTTTGAATACTAAATAAAACATTAGCTCTTAAATTTAACTTCTCTTTATAGTTCACTATTACAAGGTCTCTTAACTTACATGTCTTTTAACTGCACCAAAAGTAGTACTTACTCAGTTTGCATGCTTTTAAACTCGGATTGTATTTCAGGTAGTAAGTTAAATTGACACAATACTTTATACTATGTCAAACTGCTATAGCTGTATCTGCAGTGTGTTCTTACTGAAATGTTTTCCAAGTTAATTGGCTATAATTAGACTAGCTTTGTTCTACGGTGTCAAAAAAGGGTTGATATAATTGCATAGGCATAGAAATATACACAATTGGGCTTATTTTATACGGGGAATCTCTTGCTAAGAGTAGGCCTAAAAATCTTAATGTTAAATTAAAAAAAAAAAAAAAGGCTACATGTTTTTGGCATTATGGACTCATAAAGTATCATGGGTACTTCCTAAAAATCAGTATAGTCCGAGTTTTTGCATCCTACCTTACCATGTGCGTTTCAAACTTAGCTGCAGTTGCTTTTATGATGCTATCGTGTCTAACACTTTCATTTTTAAATATTAGGTTTTACTGCAATCACAATGACCAATCCCATTTGGCTCGTAAAGACACGGTTACAGCTTGATGCAAGGTGAGAATCTGCAAATTAAAACTGGAAATATTTCTGTTGCGATAATACTGTGTTTAAATGTTGCGAATCTTTTCTGCTTCTCAGCATGGGTTGACTCTTTCAATTATCCAAAATTTTGAATTGGGAAGTTGGTGCTGATCAAGTTACAATTATGAGTTACACTATCATTTTTCTGTATTAGTCTGTTCTGAGGTGTTCTTGAGGCACTGTAGTAAACTGGCCAGCCAGTTAGGAGTGAATTATGAGGTTATCAATCTGATTAAAATGTTATTCTGCCAGCCTCATGCTTGCATTTTCCTTCAGTAATGCATACATCTTGTTTCTGCTGAGGTTTCTCTCAGAACTCCCACTGATCCCATTAAGAGGGTGCCTGGGGCTTTGAAGCAATGTTGAGGATCTCACATCAAAACAACAACAACTTACAGCAGTCTGTATCAGTTCACCCTTCCAGGTGTAAAAGAGATATGTGGCTTGTGATATTCTTGGAGCTGAAGATGTAGATCCAGCTTCTCTTGTTGCCAGTTGTTCTTCCACTCTGTTTTCCCATCCCATCAGCAAATCAGAGCTGGCAGCATTACCTGCTGTGGAGTGTCTGCCACCCAGCTCAGCCAAGCTTGGATCTGCAGCTGTGTGTACTTGTGCCCTCTCTTAAAGTTGGGCTTGGTACTTTGCTTTCTGCTGTCTGGTACTGCCATTTCAGACCATAAGGGTTTAAATTCTGCCATCTAGTGATGCCTCATTTTACTTTCACATGTCTGTCTTGCTTGGATGGTATCCATATGACTCATCATAAAATCTCGGTTATTTACTGTTGTACTCTGTGCAACTTGCTCATTCAGGAGACCTCTGCTGGCAGAATTTGTGCGCTGCAGCTGCGTGTACTCCTTGCTGAGCTGAAGTTTGTATCTTATGTATCGTTGTATGGATTTTGCTTAGTTGTGTACAGTATCTTAAATCTTTCAGGCAGTCAGCTAAAATGAGAGTTAGATTTATTTACCCAAATACTCGTTGATACTTTTTAGCATAACTTGGCTGGGGTTTATGGTTTTAGTTTTGACACCTGAAAGTAAGAAACGAGAGGCTAAGGATGAAGATTTTGTTGTCCTTCAGGTCTAATGTGCATGTCACAACGACTAATGAACATACACATGGCATCAGCTGTGGCTTACTTGAATCAAATGAAGGTTGCCTATGTGTTCTATTGGTTGGTGGACACTCTTTCCATGTCTCAGTTGTTTGCTGATAACTGTGGTACTGTGAGGGCTGCAGTTTGAATTGTAGCTGCTCTCTGCTCTTTTCATGTTCAGGTGTCTAAAAGCCATATATTCCTAAAAGCTTCACTGCAAAACATGCTGTTCTAGAACAGGATGTCATTGCCATGCTGTAGATTCTGTTTATTTGAAGCATACTTCAAGGGAAAATCCTTTCGTTATGCAGAAGAAAATCATCATATTTTTCACAGCTAACTTCTACAATTCATTTGGTAGCCTGGTTTTTCAGGCAGTTTCATCCTTTGTTCTGTAAGATTGTGGGAGTTGCTCAATTCATCTGTATGACATCTTTCCTTAGTCGTATCATATGAAGTTCGGCTTGGATTCAGTGTAATGCTTTTCTTATGTTCGCTTTCAAATTGAGTGTCTTCATTTAAATGTCAAAATTGGAATCGGCATTGGTGTGAGATATTTCCCAAGTTCTCTTGTCACTCAAACAAAACTGCTTAATTATTTTCTCATCTCAAGTTGCATCAGTTTGATGTCTGTCCTGTTCTTTTCTTCTTAGGAACCGTGGAGAAAAACGAATGAGTGCTTTCGAGTGTGTCCGAAAAGTTTATCGATCAGATGGTGTTAAAGGCTTTTACAGAGGAATGTCAGCATCTTATGCAGGCATATCTGAGACTGTTATTCATTTTGTTATTTATGAGAGTATTAAGAGAAAAATACTGGAACATAAGACTGCTTCTGCCATGGTCAGTGAGGATGAATCGGCAAAAGAAGCTTCGGACTTTGTTGGAATGATGATGGCTGCTGCCACTTCTAAAACTTGTGCAACATCAATAGCATATCCTCATGGTAAGAGGGACTTGTACAGTTGAGAGCCTGCCTCAGTGTGATCAAACTGAGTCTTTCAAGTGATTTGTAGCCAACTTTGACTCACTTGCTCAAGAACTATTTCTGTCCAATGCCATTTCACAGCACATTCAGTCAACGTGAGAGTAGTATTTGGAAACAAAATAATTTAAAATGGAATTCTACAATGGTTGCTTTTTGTCAATGTTTATTTTTCCCAGGGATTTGCCAGGGTATGGCCTGAAGTACTTAGGGACGTGGTACTTTTTTCACTTGGAATCTATGTACCCAGGAATTTTATGTAACTCAATGAGGGATTGTGGTGGTTTAGTAAGTAGCTAAGCACCAATGCACTGCTTTCTTACTCTCCCTCCTTAGAAAGACAGGGAGAAAATATATTGGATATAAGCTCACAGGTTGATGGAAGGCCAAGTAAACCCAATACAGAGAGAACTTCTTTCTGGCCTGTAAGAAAATAGGCACCCTAGTGTAGTTTTTGACTGCACTTGATTGTCCAGCAGAGTAGTTATGTATACATTAAGTTTGTTCATGTGTTGAGTACTTAATTTGTGACAATTTCCAAGCTGAAAAATATAAACCATCCTCTTCTGGATTTTAATGAGCGAACTCCTCTTGCTCAACCATATATTCAACAGTGTGTGATTATTTAGTTTGTCTCTTACACGTTGCTGGTTTGCTCCTGTTTGTCTTCCTCAAATTTTTTGTTAAGAGCTTCTCTGATATTGAGAACCTGAAATGGGGGAATGGTTGACTTCTAATGTGAAATGGCTAGTTGGTTGCTGGGAAAGATGATATCAAACATAACCACATCTGGTTTCCTTTATACAGAAGTTGTACGAACCAGGCTAAGAGAAGAGGGAACAAAATACAGATCTTTCTTCCAGACATTATCTTTGCTTGTGCGAGAAGAAGGGTATGGATCCCTCTACCGAGGTCTAACTACACATCTGGTCAGACAGATTCCAAACACAGCTATCATGATGTCAACCTATGAAGTTGTAGTCTACTTGCTGGATGGATAGCAGCGTGACAAGGCTTTCTAGAGGAAGGCAGAAGACTGAAAGACTGAAGTGGACTGCTGAATGTCAATGCCAAATGTGGTGGGCAGAAGGAAAGTTGTATCTGGAACATGCAGATATGGACAAAATAGAAGGTTGATTGTGGGTAACTGATAATTTTGCTGCCTTATTGTATGGTCTCTTAGCAGTGTTACAAGTAGAAGCTGCCCCATTAGGGAATGCCTCTGTGCATTTCTTTATTCAAAACTACTTCTTTGTTTCCATCTGTTAATTTATAGACAAGGCTATTCAGTCATCTTCAGAGACTTAATGGGTGACAGAGGGGGCATGGAACTTTCTGGGCAGCCTTATTCCCACCTTCTAATGATTGCTCTCAGCCACATTCTTTTTGTTCTGTTCTACTGCACAGTAACCTGTTGGAAGAGTGACGAGGATAACACTTCCATGTTTTTCCATGTCAGAAATTTCCCATTCATTTGCTCTGAATATTCATAAAGAGACTGAGGTAGTCAGTGTGTAAAGATTTCCATGTTGCTACCTCAAGATAGCATATGGCACAGGGACCCAAAATTGAATTACTTCTTCACTACAAATGGTGATACTTGTGTTGTATTTCTTCTCTTTAAATTTGAACAGTGTTCTAGAGTAGTGAGAGAGAATCTGATTCCTGGTATGAGTTCATGATATTGATGTATGTAGATTTTTAGTTCTTCTGCATCACTGGTTTTTCTTTCTGAAGTTTTTCCCCCCTTCTTAAAAAAGAGAGGCCTATGAAACATTCTCCTATATCATCAGTTTTCCCTTGCCAGCCTGTCAAGTTGTTCACACAGCTGTGGGAGAACCTGCTGAATGCTACCTTATAGCCTTTCAAAGGATGCTTGCTGTTACAAGATTTGTGGAGACCATTTGTGAAGGCAGGATTAATTCAGAGTTTTGTGCTACTGAAGAACAAGCTCTTTTTATCCTAAAACTTTGGGCAAAGCTTGACCGAGCTTACTGGTATCTGTATTTGAGTACAAGGGAAGAATACACATGACTATGGTTGGAAGGGCTAGAAAGCAGAAAAAGTTGGAGCTGTGGTAAATGTCTTCAGTGCAGACAACCTCTGTACAGAGTGATGGAGAAAGCAGTATTATCTTTTTTTGGTAAACATTCCCCTTGATAGTTGCTGTATGATTTCTTCCAATTTGAGCCTGTGTTCAGAACAGCAGTTGACAGTATAACCTTGTCCTCCAGTTCTGAGTATTCAGGCACTGTTTTGTTGTCCTTTAAGCCAACTACAAAAATGTGTTGCATTCAACAGCAAGGCTTAGGTAATTAACTCTGTCATAACTTACAGTGTTTTCCAAGGTCATACAACCGGGATGTCAGAACCAGAAGTTTAATGTTGTAAGAACTTGTGTAGGTTTCCAGACAAATCTTTAATCTGCACCGTGAGTATTTGTCTGTCTATGTCTGTGATCCTTATAGGAAAGATGACCATTATAGTACTGGGGGCAACAGCTTTCTGCATATAAATGCTGCTACACTGCTATGACAGAACTGTGCGATGAACTCTTCCAGTGTGGTACTTCAGTATACTTAAACTGTGCATTGTGTGCAATGGCTTTCTTATGAATGACTCCTTATGCACTTTGTGGCCTTCTGGCTTATGAATTTTCTTTCCCTTACTGGTTATCTGTAGTCAAACTGTGTTCAGCACATGCAGTTTGGTTTTAAACAAAGCATGTGGTTTGATTTCTGTGTAACTGCAGGATGAAGCATTTTCTGCTGTAGATCTGTAGGATCTCTGTTGCAGCAGTTCTGTAAGCTGCATGTAAAAGCTTGAAGCTTATGGAACAATCTAGTTTTTCTTTTTCACTTTATTTTGACCCATGTAATGTTCTCCCCACTGTCAAAATATTTGAGTACTTTGTGTAAATGTACTAATTTCTTTTTACTCTAAGAGCCACCTATAGCACACCCAGTGACCTTGCAGTGGAGTCTTGTCTGTATTGTTGTCTTTGTCCTTGGACAATGTTGTTTTACATTTTATAGGCAAAAACTGTGGTCTGTGATATACCCACAAAGGTGAACTTGATTGTTTTAGAGAAGTGAGGGGAGTGCTGAAATGCATGTTCTAAAATTGGCCTCTCTAGGATAAATCCAGAGTGTTATTTGTGGCTCTGAGTTTCAAAGTTTTACTGTGATACCATTATCCATACAACTAAGTGCAGGATTGGCTACTTTAATTTTTGATATGTAAGAAGTGGATTTCCCTTCAGCTATCTGAGTTGTTTGCTCAGAGGCAAACTTTAAATTGGTGTGACAACTTTCAGCTTCAGTGTTTGTGCATAGAGTTAACATTTGCACTAGTCTAGGCTTTGTGCAGGTTACTCTCCTGTGGTTTTTACTGGATACAGTCTCCCTTGATAACATGTACATCTCTTCCAGCAGTTCCCTGTGTGCCTTCTGGGTGAGATCAGTCCACTTGGAATTTAAAATAAAAGTTTAAGCAAAGAATGCTATAAGGACAATTAAATATGAGAGAGAACAGCTAAAAATACACAACTGGCTTGTTGTTGCACCTTGCTAACAGGGTTGAAGTATTGTTTCAGCCTCGGGTGATTTTTTGTTTTACTTCTTTAAGGAAATAAAACTTGGATTTTTGTTTAACTACCAGTACATACAAAGTTACCTCTGCAATATTTCCCAAAGATCTTTAAATTATTTCTATTGTTTTCTTTATATTTTTTACAACAAAAAAGAGCAAAGGGATTAAGTACATGCTACATTAGTAATATCCTTAACTACAGAACTGAGAGGAGTGCATTTTATCTTTCTCATAACTTAAAAAATGGTCATTGTAGTTTATATTTGAATGTAGTGTACTTATTTCACTTTTTTCCCTGCCAAAGATGCAAAGCTTTTGGAGGTCAGAAACAAGTCTCAGTAATTAGCATCTCTTCATCTATTTCCTTTGTCTTGATAGGCCCCTAGATGTTACTGCAAGCTATTAATTTTGGCATGGCAACCAGTTAGAAGCTGAGGCTGCACATTGCAGAACGTGCCAAAAGGTGGCACTGGAGCATGTGTTGATCAGAGGGATAAAGGGGCTTCTCTGCCCAGCTGTGTGTGACAGTGTGCTGCTTGTCGTGGGCTTTCTCCAGCATACTGGGGGGTAACATGGCAAGGGTGACCTGAGATTAGAAAGCCAGAAACATTTGACTTCAGTGGGCGCAGTCACATCTCACAGCCCCTCTGTTACCCCTTCTGTCCCTGTAGTGCTGTGACAACAGGTGAGTTGTGCTGTGCTGCGGCAGGCTGAGCCTGGCACTTATGCTAGCAGATCTATCAGTCAGTTTATGTTGTTCTAAGTAGGTTTACACTAGAGTTTTATGGAATTGTTTGATTATTTTAAGTGAATCATCAGCCTATTCACTTGTATGTTGACACTGCACCTATCTAGTTCCCTGTTTACATAATGCACTCCGTATATTTTCTTTCTAATTGAGGTGTTTGTTGATGACAGTTTTTTGTTCCTGTAATTGCCATTTGTAACATTCCTCAGACTGTAGCATTTTAAAAGAATACTTCCAGATCCAAAAGTTTGGAGAGCCTTTATGTGTGTGTATATATATATATATCACTTCCTGTTTAAACTGTTCAAATTCAGAAAACAAGCTGAATGCTGAAGTGTGCCTAAGTAAATGTACTTTTTTTTTCAAGTTTGTCTGTACAGATTTAGTTATGTAAGTTTTCAGTTCTTCTATTTAAGAGAGTCTGCCTACCCTGCATATGTGAACATAGTTATGCCCTGAGAGTCATAGCTAAACACTCACACAGGATAGTTTGAGAATACTTTCATACTCATGTGAGGTTTGCTATTATTCTTGCATACATTCTTGGCTGTAAACTGTGTGCATTTACTCTGTATTTACTCTGTATTTATATTGTTAACTCTTTTGTTTGGATTGCTTTAACCTTCAAAGCAAATTAAATTGATGTGCTTCTATTCGAATGTTGCCTTCTGTGCTAAACTGTACTTTGATGTTTCTAATTTTTTATTATTGATATATACCAGTGCCTGGACAACTGTGATTAAAGAAGAGCAATTCATTAGGGTATCACTGTGAATCATTTCATCTTCTGCCTTTTTATATTGGCTGGGAATAATGCATTTGTGTTGTACTTAACAAGCTCATCTTTTGCTGGAGGTAACATTTGATGTAAGTTAGTTGAATATGCTCTTACAGTTAGATTGAAATGCTGTTTTTATTGTCTGTCAACTGAGATCAGTAACCAGCAATCAGAAAACTTGTGTCCATTTAAGGTACCATCTAGCACACACTTCTGACTGAAATGAAGAGCAGTATTTCCTCATAATGTGAAGACTTCAGATTCAAGGAGTGGATTATAACTGCTTTTGCAATGAAACTTTAGATACCATTTCATGGGAACAGAAGGTATTTGATACAAAGTCTATCATCAGGATTTCTTCGTAAAAGATTCTGCATAAATACATATGGGTTTGTTTGCAGTTCATGCTGTGTACTGGCCTGGTCTTCCCCATTGTATTCTGAAACTGAATCCTTAGCAGTCTGTGGTGCAAACTTGATGTCACTGATTGCATTCTTCCAGCTGTTTAGAAGCATTTCAGAACTCGCATTAAAACATCACATGTATGATAACTTTCATTTCTTCTTTTTTTCTTCAGTAGGTGCTGATCTGAATTGACCTACCCTGCTCTGCTTCTGAGACTTTTAGCATCGAGGTCAGCCAAACTTAGAGGTGATCGGCCTGCTGGAATTACTACAAGGCAATGTGTGTGCTTGTGCCTGGCACATCTGAAATGAGACCTGTCAATGGTAACTGTCTGCAACTGATCTGTCAGTCAAGCTCTCAGAGAGGCAGATTGGCAGATGGAACTCAGGTTAAAGTGTACGGGGATGTTTTGATGTTCATGTTACTGTACAACCCTTTCTACTTGAGTGGTTGTATTAAGCTTCCCCTGGACAAAAGGGCATGTGTATGTGAAATCCTAATTGGGTCATGGCACGGCATTAATGTGGACGTGGTTGGCCATTGATGCAACCTAGAAGCGTGTGAGGCTTAATAAAGGTCTCTCACAATTAAAGCCTGTGAATTTGATAATAAAGAAGGTACTTGCAAGGGCAAATGCTCCTCAAATCTTCTAGGCATTGTTGCTGTATGGGAACTGTTGAATCACGGCCTGAACCACTGATCGATCATCTGAGGTGAGCACTGAGTCAGCTGCAGGAGCACAGGTGAAGGCAATGCACCTGTGTGACCAGAAGGGGTGCAGTCTGGCTCCACCTCTCCCAGACCCCATGTAAGGGCTGACCACCACTGGGGGAGGATCTCTTGTTGGAGATCCCTCCCCTGTGGAGTTACTGGCAAACCTCAGCTGTCCGGAAAAGGTGAGCATTTCTTTATTCACCAGTTGTCTGTTTACCATCCAGATAAGCCTAACAAAATATACCATCTTCTTCACTCTTCTTTCTGAGTATCACTCTTTTGGGTTATTCACCCTACAGCTGCCAGCCACTGTGCTTTAGGCTGACTCAAAATGATTAGTTTCTGTCAAAGGCAGGAAATGCTGGACAGAAATCTAGTTCTAATGAACAAATTGATACAAAAAAAGCAGAGTATTGAACTGGGAAAGATATACTGGTGAGTTTTAAACTTAGTACTGTAAGGAATACTCTTAATGCTGATTTCACTAATGCAAATGTACTTGCTACTGGTGGGCTTGTGTGAAGTTAACCATCTTTTAAAGATGGGCTCCAGGTGGTGAATCTTAGTGCTTCTGTGTGCATGTCAACCTGCAGGAGTGTATCCTGCCGTAGCTATGGTGGTTCAGAAGTTGGTAGCTTTTTCTAATCTTGCTCCCACAGCTAAAAGTTTTGCCTCTGAAGTGTGAACAGAATTCCAAGGAGTCTGTTCTGAGACTTGAGCATCCATCTAAAATTTGAAAATAGGCATGTAAAGTGCAAGTCTGGCAGAAAATATTTTAAGGATTTTGATAATTTGGGACCGCTGTTATATAATTAGAGACTCGATAATGTACTGCCAATATTGAAGAAGGAAAACAGTTAAATGAGGAAACTACAGGTTTATGCATGAGCAGAGCTCCAAGGATGTCCTTCTTGTACACAATGATGTAAAGGTAAGTGTACAGTAAGCAAATACTGTTCATTTTGAAATAAGTTAATGATTGCAAGTGGTAATGGTTATTTTAAATGAAAAAATTCAGAAAATGCATTTCATATGGATTTTGTGGAAGTATCTGATGTGGAGCTACAGAGAAAAAATCTTTGTTATTCCAGTCTGGGTAAGATCTTGTCTCAAGAGGAAGTTTTGTAGTGGGAACTGTTGGGTTGGTGGTGAGTAGCACAAGTATTTGATGAAGTCTCTAGAAAATTTCTGCAACAGTCAGACTTTGTATTTTATTTGCTATGTCTGTAGTGCTTTAGACAGGCAAAACTTGGCTGCCTTTGCTGGCAGTTCCCATCCTATGAAATAAAACAGTGATTTTGCAGAATTTTAGTTTTTTCCCCTGTTTTGCTGCACCAGATTCTTCCACTGACTGCTCTGAGTGAGGAGAACGTAAAAGTGAACACCCTGAAGGGCTGTGTCTGGCTCTGTGCTGACTCCTCAGTAGCATCTTCAGAAGAGTGTCCTGTGGAAACATTTCTGCAGACACATTGCCTGCTTGCAAGGAGGAGAGGCTGGTTTTTACAGGGTTATCCAAAGTATACTCGGGGCAGGCTTTGGTTAAAATTAGTGGGAGCCTTGTGGATACGAGTACAGCAGGGAGGGTACATCTCTTGGGAGTTATTTCATCTGTTCATCTGGAATAACCTTTGAAGAGGGAGTGAGTGTTTGAAAAAGGAAACAACTGTTCTTGCTGAGAAAGCCCAGTAGGTGTGAGTCTTTCCAGAGATGGGACAACTCTGCAAGGAGTTCTACTGAAAAAATCATGGTGGATTTCCCTAGGCATTCCCTGTTTTCAGCTGTATCCAAGAGCAAAGTCTTCTGGGGAAAAATTAGAGGTTTCCTTCTTCATCCTCTAGAAAAAGATACATCCTATCGTTAAGTCCATATGCAGTCTACAGATACTGTCTTCTACATTGAACTCTCATGGATGAATAAATAACTTGTTGACCTCTGGCTGCTGAAGGCAGGCAAGTGTAACTTTTTTCTTAAGTTGGTAGATTTTCATTATGAATCTTCTCAAGTGCTTTCACTCCATCATTTTTTGAGATGCTTGTTCCCCTTCTGTCTCTTCTGAAACTTAGTTATCAGTATAAGTTTAAAGTTTATATTATCATTGCCTGCTGCTACACGTGTTCCCTGGCTTTTCACAGTGATTGAATGACTTGCAATTTGCTGTGGGGAATTCCTACTGGACTTGTTCTGGTTACATTTATGGGTTTGGGAATATGGTTTGAATTTCTTGCAACAGAAATGATCTATTATCATCCATACGTTTTCCTAAGAGACCAGTTGAGGAAAAATAACAAGCGTTCAGCTGTGCTTGTAGGGTGGTCCAATATTATTCCCCAATTCACTCAGGCAATGGACAGACATTTAAAGCTCTTTCTTTGCTATACTAAAAATCACAAAACCAGTATAAAAATATTGACCTTTCCCCATTAGAGGAAAGAATATCTGCCATAGTCCATTACTGTTATAATTGAGGGGACTGCTGCCAAGTCTTTATAGCTGGGATATAAATGGAATATTACCTTTTGAGCAATATCAGCTTAGAGCTGTTGGAACCACACGCACTAAAGTACCTTAACCACACAGGTGAACCAGTTTGAGCTTCCAGGTTCCCTTGCAGTTCTCCCATAGCTCATTTCAACTAGAACTATACTCCCATCACCTTCTTTCCCAAGATAAAATAGTTTCCTTATGGCAGGATAGGGACGCTGGAGTAGTCTTCAGATATTCTCAGCTATTTATGTGGGGTTAGTGTTCTGGTAATTCTCAGAATCTGAACTTAGGGAAAAAATAGCCCCCATTCCTGAAGAGGGATGCAGAATTAATTTGGGAGGGATGGGATTTTTGGAGTCGGCGGATATGAAAAGCCACTGAAAGGTAAGTAGAAAGTATAAGGTTTTGGCATGAAAGAAAAGCCCAGAAGACATAACTAGGGCCCCTAAATATCTCAGGAAAGATAAATGGTGGAGAAATGTGCTTCGTTTTTCCCTAGCTGTGAAAAGGCATTCTTCACTGTTGAAATGGGGAGTTGGCAGTATGTGGTGGCAGTACTTGCCAAGCTTCCTGTTCCTTCCTAAAGATGAAACAACATTGGGATTCAGAGCTGTAAATCCCTTCTGAAATGGTGTAGGTGAAGAGATACTCTGTTATATATATATATATATTCCCATATATATATTCATCTTAATACAATTATATCAGGTCTTTCTGAGTGTGCTGGAGAACCAGTAGAGGAGCTTTCCCAATGTCCGGTTTCTCCTCAGCTTTATGTCAGAATGCACTGGGAAGGAAGATGAAATAAAGCTGTAGCAATTCCCAGCTCTGTTTGCATGCTCAGTGCAACTCCTCTTTGGTGAAGTCAGGTACGAAAGTAAGCTGGGGAAAGGGGGTGGATTCCAGCTGTTAATGAGGCACAAAACTTTTCTGCCTAGTTTTCCTCCTGTCATGATTTTGGCTGGGGGAGAGTTTCCCTCTTAGAGACGTGTATGATATCATGTTTTGGATTCAGGAGAAAAGTAGTGTTGATAATACAGTGTTTTAGTTGCTGCAGAGCAGTGCACGCAGGACCAGCGTTTTGACAAAGACATCTTGCTGCTATAGAGGAGCTGTAGGAATGCCCGAAGAGATAAGAGCACTCAGATGAGAAAAAGAATCTCAGATTCATATTAATTCTCTATCTAGAAGATTCTTGCCTTTCAGAAGTGTGAGACAGGCTGTTCCTGGCTCAGATTTACGTTTCCTGCTTCTTCTGTTTTTGTTCTTTGGTTTTGTTTTAGCATGTATTACAAATGTAAAGAATTCAGGAAACTGGGAGGAAAGGAAGGAGGAAAATTTTAGGGAGTTATTTTGTTGGTTGGTTCTTGCCTTTTTTCTCAAATCACTGGCTAAAAGGGAAAACAAGGAACACAATCATGATTTTGCTCCAAAAAGGTGATTTGCCTTTTGCCCCGAAGTTCATTTTCCTTTTGTATGTTCTTTGAATTCCCTTTTCCAAATATTTTTTTCTAATTTTTTTTCTACACAACAGTACTACTTCAACAATGGCAGTGAAGACCATCTCTACCAAGAGAAAAGTAGGTTCATGTGCGTTTACATTTCCTTTAGTAAAGGAGAGCCTTGGATTTGCCATGCAGTTTCCTGTGGCTCAGGAGCAGTGTACCTTGCTGGGGTTTTTGAAAGAAACCATCATGTCTCTCAGATGCTTTACTGTTGTCTTCATGACCAATGGTGCTCTCTGCACCAAAGGTCTCCTCAGGTTTGGTGGTTAAGACCTGGTTTTGTATTTTCTCTTAGTCTGGGCAGATGTGTAAATATTCAGAATTTTGGTGCTTTTTTTAGTTTACATTTGGAATGTGAGATCTTGTTCTGTCCATACTTACACTGATGGTCTGGGACATTTAGGAACTTTAGTTCTTTTTCAGGACAGAAAACCAGCAAGGTAGCCAATGAATTTCTGGTTACCTGTGTCCTGCTGTACTCTGCCTGATACAGTTTGTTTTTCTGTTGGCTTTGGTCAGTAATAATGTTCTGTCAAGTAGAGTTTAAGATCTTCATATTCCTTTCCCCCCCCACACATAGAGAAAACATGATATTGTAGTGGAAAAACAGCCCAGTTGAACACCGGCTCAATTCTATTTTCCTAGAGCTCTCTGTAACCAGGTGTTAACAGTGTACTGATGGAGCTTAGGATGCTAGTACAAAGCAGAAAGAAACACAGGATAAGCAAGGAGGATATGGTAAGAATGACAGATGTGCTTTTATCTTACACTGGCCTTCATTTATTCTCTTCCTAGCATTATGTATTGATTTTTGTGGTAGAAATTGCTGCAGCTTGTGGAGGTGCAATTACATCTCTTTCAACCTTTATAAAATAATTACTGGTGTCCTTTCCTCAGCGTTCCAAAAGAGAAAAGCCTCGAACTACCAGTGGTCAAAAAACATTAAGATATTGCTGTAGTTCCAGCACACAACTTTTGACCTAACAATTAACTCTTCCCTGTGAGCCCAAATTAATAATTAATAATAAATGCAAATTGATTTTTCAGCAAACTCCTAAGTTGGGTAAATGGTGTAGTTCAGCATTCTTTATTTTAGCTTCCGCTTGGTTAATTTCTCAAAGGCTTAGGAGACTTAGTGGGAAGAAAAGCATTTCCACCTGTAATATCTGATATTATTTGGTTTCTTATTCTGAAGTGTTTAAGTGGCTCGCTGTGAAAAAGCAGTGTAACTTCAGGAGACCTAGAGGGGCTGGTGAAAAGGTGACTGTTTTTGTAAGGGGTCATTCTGAACTTTTGACTCTGAAACTTAGGCTTGCTCCTGACCTTGGGATTTCTGGTCCCTGACCTCGTGCTGATCAAGAATATTGGAAACAGAGCTGTATAAAACTACCGATTTTTACTTAATATGAAAACTGATAGTTTTGCAAGTATGTGAAAATTTGATCCAGTGTATGGTTTGCTCTTTCTGCCAGGCAACACTTACTGCTGGTGTAAATGAATCAAGTTTTCCCTCTGGGCAAAATGGTAAATTTGTTCAGGCGCAAATGTGTCTTTTCATGGAGAAATTTTATCCTCCTTTTATCAGAAGCAGCTTTTTATACAAAAACATGGTTTTCTGCACTATTTTTCTAGTCATAATTTTTGTGCAGAAACAGTAGTATGGTCCTATGGGAACTGCATAGCAGGTAAAGCAATTCCAGTCATTGTTCTCTAAGCACTGCTTCCACCCACTGACACATGCTTCCATTTCCACTTTTCCAGGTTACTAGGAAGTCAGTAAGGCAGCATTAACAGAGGCAAAATCACATGAAAAGAATGTCTAAAAGATTAATTCACTATTTCCTTATTTACAGGCAATCAGAAATCTCCAAATCTGAGTGTAACTTATGTGACAGAATGAAAAGCACAAGGCTGTCTCAGGAAAGCACTTGGAAAGTGAAAGACAGTGATAAAAAGTTATTTTCAGAGTTAGCTGCAGCACAGGTGGGGGCACCAGACAATAAGTAACAAATCTGTCCAAACACTTACAGTATTAGCACAAGTTCACCTTTACAAACAACATCTTTCCTGTTACACAGAACTGCAAATGTTTGAGCTTTCCTGTATTTTCCCTAAGTATGTGAAACATATGGGGAATTAAGAGTGGCTGAACGTAAAGAACATTGCATATAAATCAAAGCTCGGGTTCTCAGAGTTGGATTTTAACTAGTATTTCATCCTGAAAGAGCATTTCATAATGGAGGGCTCGATGTTCATTCAAAGCTTCTGATTAGGTTGATAGGCATAAAAGCTTGACTCACCCTACTTGGTTTAAAAATAATCAACAACCAAAAATGTGTCCCTTAATGGTGAGTTTTGGAATTAACAGATCCAGTGAGCTGACTGCCCTGCTTCCTGCTGCATCGATTTTCACAGCTGTCAATCTTAAATATCTTTGCTCTCCAGAGGTGAGGGCACAAAACAGTGGAAAGAGGTAAGTTGTTAATGTAACTCTTCCATATTTAAACGTGCTTCAGGCTGGTAATTGTAGCTGAAGACAACAAAACTAAGAAGTGGAAGTCCTGAATAGCTGTTACATGCCAAGAAATTAGTCCCAACTAATTAATAACAGTGCATGACCAAAAGGAGATTCTGGTTTGATTAAATCCAGGTCCTTGTAATAGGAATTTGTGACATGATACCATTCATAAATCGATCATACCTCATCTTTAGACTAATTAGGTTACTTTTTCTACTGGGAGATTGCCTCAAAACCTCACTTTCTTGTTTAGAAACAGTGCTCTAATTTAGTGTCCTAACAATAGTCCATATAAATCAATGTAACCAGCAGGAGTGAGTGTGGGCAGCCCCATAAAGGGTCACTTTTGTCATGTGTTGTTTATATCTCAGGCAAGTGATTTCCTTTCTTTCCTTCTTTTCTTGGGTTTACTTTACTTTACAGTAGTCTGGGAAAAGATCTTACATATGGGAAAGTGACATAGGTTGCCTCTTTGTTTGATGTGAATAGCAAGAGTGCTGTCTTGTTAATGATTTTTTTAATAATTAATCATTTCTAAAAACAATCAGAATCATGAGTCAGCTATTACATCTTGTAGTGCGATCGCACAGCTGGCTCAGCTTCTGTGCCTCTTCAGCAATTAGTTCAGGCTGACTCTTGGATTGTTTTTGCTGTATCTTGTCAAAATTGCTTATTTGCAGCAGTGATGCATACATTTTGTAGAGGCATTTCTATTAATATTAGCCCCTAAATTTCCTATTGCTTATACATGAAGTGAGAATGCCATTGAAAAGTAACCTTGTAGTAATCCTGTTTGCATCCTTCTGTAGGCCTGATTCTGCACATTTGATTCAGGAACACTGATGGCTGAGATGCTTGCACCAGCCTGCTGCTGTGCAGTATCTTTTTACTCTTATTTGGTATGCAATGTGAGGCTGGCCTAAAGTGAGCATCAAACACTGCAGCTTGTTTTTTAGCTTCTCCCTCCTCACTGTTGCATGCATCTACAACTGTTTCTGCAATGTTGGGTAAATCTGTTGTCCTGGCAGTATTGCCCAGTGCCTCCCTGACCTTCCAGGCTGCTCTGGAGTGGTTCTGTTGTTCAGGAGTCTCAGGAGCAAATGCTTCCATTCCTGGCTGGAGCTGTGCCATGTACATCAGTGTCTGACTGGTAAATCATGTTGTCACGTCTGTAGAAATTAGACAAATGTGTAAACTGAGATGGATTCAGCTGATCGTTGTGATAATATTACTCAGTGACAACCAGTCTGTGTTACAAATTTCATCACTGTTATTGAGAAGCTGGCTTTTATAGCTCCCATTGTTTTCCTGAGCATATTCTCTCCTTCCCATTATTTGCTGCTGTGAACTGCATTGTCTGTAAATCTCAGCTGGAAGATTATGCAATACTGCTTCCAGACCTTAGTGGGAAGGACAGCGCTCTCTCTAAATCTTGGAGAAGCTATCTGATCAGCAATACTACTTGTGAGAATTTTTATTAGTAGAACCTTCTGAAAACCTTCTGTTTCAGTTTGTGTTATAATATGAAAAACTGCTTTCACCGCAATGTAAAATGAAAAGCAGGCTGTTTTTAAATCACTACATGAAAATCAAATGGAACTGAAATGAAAATGTAAGTAGATCCAGACAACAGATACAAAAAAGCATATATATATTTTTTTAATCAAGCATGTTGTTCTGAAGGAGAGCTGTGGATTCAGCTTCAGTATTATCTTGTCAAAACTGGGCTGTCATGCCCTCACAGTAGTGAAGGGGGATGAACTATAGATGGAAGGAAAAGAGGATTTTATTTTCTTGCTCAAGTGTCTGAAGTTTTCTCTCTTTTCAGCCTTGGAGGCTGTTGGACTGCTTTGCACACAGCCTTGACTGCATCCTGCTCTGGGTTGGAAGCACCTGGAATGCTGTTTCCCTTGGCCTGGGAACAGCTGCACAGCCACAGTGCTGTGCTGGGCTCTGCTTCTTCCCAGGCCAGTTGGAAGGGGTTATTCCTTACCCTGGTTCTTCTGCCCTGTTCTGCTGGAGGCAATTTTCTTTGTAGGTGTGTTGGTATCTGCATCTATGTGAAGCTGCTCTCAATCACAAATCCTTCCCAATAACTGTACTGACATAAATGTTTTTGATGTTGTGGATTTTTTAAATTCCTCATTTTTTCAGGAGGCATTAGGATGTGAATGCATGTGTTGTGGAGCTGCAGCAGCAGCAGGGGACAGGGCAAACAGCTGAGAAGGGTTTTGCAGTAATAATGTCTCACTGGTGCATCAGAGCAGAATGACTAGCCACAGCTGCAGGAAGGTATGTTACAGTCATGCTTTACTGTATGTTTGACATCTTTTTTCTCCTACACAACTAGTCATTACATACTCGGCTCCTATTGGAAGTCATCCTGAAAGCCTCGAGCTGGATGCTTCAGTTCCATTTGTCTTTGAAAATTTCTCCATTCATTTTTCCAGTGCCCATCATTGTTTAAGTCCAGAGGGCCCCCGGCTCATTTTGAGATACTGAATGGAAGAACAAATTTTATGATCTGAAGACATTTTACAAACCTGCTTTGCAATGCAAAACTCATTCATAGGGAAGAAGTTGAATCAAAGGCTTGCCACTGCTAACTGGTTATTAGATATACTCTAGTGGATGTTGTTATGTTGCCAAGAATATCCACTTCTTTTTTCCCCTTTTTTCCCATTATGAGGATAAGCTGATAAATTATTTTGCTTATTGACTTTTGATTTGCACTAGATTTTCTTCTGTGAACCTAAAGCTTTTCCCTCTTTGTCGGCAAATTTGGAAAATGGCGCATTTTATCTCTGCACTTGAATCTAGAAGTAAATACATTTTGCATCAGATTTATCAAGTTTTCAAACAAAGGATATTAAAGTATTTTTGTTAATATAGGAGAATCTGGACACCAGAATGAACGTGATTCCTCATCTCTGAGAGGCTTTGAGTGTGGTGATACAAAGTGAGCATTAGGTTGCTGAAGGTGCCTTTAGTTCACTGTAAGATTGCTGGCAAGTAGTTTTATCTTTGAAAAATTTCTGTAAAAGACCTTTTCGTAGTTCAAACAAAGTCAAGAAGGCAAACCCTGGAATTCAGACACTCCTATCAGAGTAAAGCAAACAGCCTAAAAACCTGACTCAGAGCATTCTGCAGTACCAGCCCAGCCAGCTCAGTGTGGCTTTCTGTGTGCAATTGCTAAGTAAAGGCTGATATTCTGTTCATTTAAGTTGGTGAGAAACTTGGAGAATTCATAAGGAATAACAATTTATAAGGCGCTCACGCAAATTAAAACAGTTATGTCTCCTTGTTGCAATACCCAAAAATACACAGCTTTTAGTACAGACTTCTTTTTTTGGGTACAACTCCTTGTGGGTATCCCATCTGGTGCTATGATTTCATTGTCTTTGCAATCAAAGCATATTTCAGTTTGGCTCTGAGGCTGAGAAGGAAAACCCAAAATGCTGCAGTCAGTGTTTTCATGTTGTAAGTAGCACTGTTCCTTCTGTTCCAGCTGTTTTGGTGATAAATTGTACTTCTCTCAAGATGGGCAGGGTATTTATTTGATTAAACACCATTAACTACTTAGTTTCATGATGGGATGTATTCCCACGCTATCACTTGTGATGAGATCTTGACTGGGGGGTCTGTGACTGAAAGGAACCCTGCAAGGAGACACGGTACAGCTTGCGAGCCAGGCTACTCTGTGGAAGCCTGCAAGAGGCCCCTGCTAACCCAATTTCCAGCTTTCATTATCACTGCCAACTGGATTTGTCCCACGAGTCTTACATCCAGGTACTGACTAGCTCCTGTGTTAAGCTTGTAGGAGACAGGATCTCAGGAGATCACAGATGAGAACAGTGTGTGTGGGGCACCAGTTTTTTGTGCCTCTTGTGCTATATGTCAGTAGCAACAGAACACAACAGTCTAGGAGCTGTAAACAAAGGCAGATTGTCCAGCAGCATCTGAGGATCTAAGTGATCTCTTACATACTCTTAGTGCAGAGACAGCTTCCAATTACAGTTCAGCTAAAGCAAGCCAGAATGTATTGAAATAGAACTGTTTCCACAAGCATGAAATGTTTGTTATGGAGATGTAAAGCCAGTGAGACGTCCCGTTGGGCTAAATCTCAGATCTTCAAACAGGTCTCATGACAAATGCATCTCTAAAAACGTGTAAGTAATGTATCTGCCAGCTCTGGCAGAGCTTTTGCTTCTGTCTCCATAGTGATCCTGACAATCTCAGCAAGTGGAACTGGTCAGTCAGAGAGGTAATTGAGCCATTAAACTGCTGTAACCCAGGAAATCTGAAATCTGTCATAGCTGCATCCTTATTGTCTGAACTTAATGAAGGAGAAGGACTATTGAAATAAACAGCTTCAAAGCTATTTTGGAAAAGAACTAAAGGACAGTTGGGGGAGAAATTATTAAATAGTATGAAAATGGAAGCTGGCAAAGCTATACTGGAAGCACAGATTTAGGTGAAATATTTCAGCAAATGGATACATGTCCTGTCAGTGTTAGAATTTCACTAAGGATGGAGAGAAAAACAAATTCCTGTGGACAAGGAGGTGCAGTCAGGTCTCATCTGTTTTCATGAATTTCAGTGATCCAGTGGCAGTATAAAACATGGCTGGGATTTAGCTCAGTCTTCTATTCCCTGACCTAGCGAAGGCAACAGTGGGTTTTCTATTGGTTTCACTGGGCTTTGGATTTCCCAATTTTATGGCTTTGAAGAATATAAATGCACACTATATTTGACTTCATGTTACATAGGAAGATGGTTTTGCAATTCTGAGTGCCTGTAGTCTGATATGGATGCTATTTTGGAATTTTTTATAGCACAAATTGAAGAAAAATAGTTATTGACATTTAAATGGTAAATGAACTGTTCTATGGAACTTTGACCATATATTAAGGATGACCCTTAAGGCTTCTTGCACACTTCCTGCTTTGTGCCTTTCTCAGGCCTCAAATAACTGGTGTCACGATGGTAATTCTGATACCCTTTGCCCAGGTCAGTTGAGTTCTGGCCCCTTAGGGGCAATACAAAAACAATCATAGCACCCAGGAGGGGAAATCGGTTTTGGTGGTCTGAGTACAGACCTAACGCGTTACAGAAATCTCCTGGCAGTAAGGTGCAGACTCAGAGTCTTGAGCTCTTGTTCTCAGGTCTCTGTATTTAACTTCCTGGGCCATCTTCCCAGCTGGAAATAAAACAGGCTTTTTAATATTGAAAAACAATAGGAAATATTCCAATTGGTGAAAATGTTCAGCTCCTTGCAGAGATGACTGAGCTTACGCATATATAATACTTATTTGCCATCTTTGACCTTGGTTCTGCATGCATCTAGGTATGGGTGTCATGTCAGGAGAGATTCATCACTGCTTGCTTAAATGTGCTTGCACTTGGGTTCCTGGTGTCATGAGGTTCTTTGCAAGTTTCTATCTTGGTGAAACTTGTGGAAGTTGAGGTGGCTTTTAGAACTAAGCATTCACTCACCAATGCTACTGCATCCTCTGCACTGATGTCACCATGGATGTATAGATGTACTGATTAAAAACTCTGGAAGTGCAAACTGAGAAGAGAGGACAGCGATCTGGTATACACAGAAGATGAGATGTTCACTTTGGGTCCTCTCAGGTCACTTGGCAGTTACAAACTCTGACATCTCTCTAAGACAACTTTTCCATTGCAGTGGACATGTCAGTATCTAACAGAGGCTGGTAAGTAAATTGAAAGGCAAGTACAGTGTATATTGTCCAAACCATGCACCAAGCAGTAAGTGCCCATTTAACCACACTTCCAAAGGCTTAATTAAGACTAAAAGTACTTTTTAGGGGATCTGCAATAAAAATTCTTGAGGCAGGATGGCTATGTTTGCTGTCTCAAGATTCTGTGGTTGCAGCTCAGATTCTCTGCTTGTGCTAAGAAGAAATAAGGGTGAGGACAGTCAAGAAGCCAAGGTGCAAATACAGAAATGAGCTTATGAGGTGGTGTCACTCTTGGTGACCTGTACGTTGCTTGGCATTGTATTCCTACTGTTGTTCCAGCCTGTAGCATGTGTTTCTCTGAGCTGCTACTGCTTCCTGGATGGTGATTCATGAAGTAATATACTGAGCAGTACCACCATATGGCTCAGTGATGCTGTGTGTGTGCTAAAACATACCCTCTGGGTCAGTAACTATTCAAAAGTAGCTATGAATGTAACAGGGCATTTCCTGTCAGTGTGAGTTACACTCACAACTGTACCCCTGCTAAGCTGCTGTAATATGCTCCCCAGACAGGGGAATCTAAATTTGTAATGAAGAGTGACGATCTATCTTTCGTTCATTTTACTACATAACTGTGTCCCATCTGCCTGCCTGCCTTGCGACTGCCTGGGCAGCACACTGTGTAGATTGTTTCTGTGCATACTAATTTTTATGGACAAAAATTTGTGCTATTAAAGAGCTAAGAACAAATTTGACGTACACAGCACAGATTTTCCAGCTCAGATGCTCATTGCGCTTGAAAATCTTGACTCTTCCCAGTTGGGAACCAAATAAGCAAGTGAAAGTAATTGAGTTATTTAAGAAATTAAATTCCTGAATGTTTTTTCTAGATTAGAAATAGACTTCTGGGATTTGCTGCCAGTCCTATTTTTTGTTTGCAAACACTTATGTATACAGAAGCCAATTTGAAAATGGAGAAAGTAAAACATGCTCTTAAAGAAGTTCAGAAATAATTGCAGGGATAACTACAAGAATGTTATCTTGTCGATTGCTTGTTTTATTTTAAAATGCAGTCTAACGTTGATTATATGCTTTAAAAACAAAAATCCAAATGTCAGTAAAATCTGACAGGAACAGGGTTTCAATAGGCACGTTAACTGAACATATTAGTAATTGCTAATACATGGGGAGAGAGAGGGTATTTTCCCGTTAGCTCACAAAATACCCCATAAGCCGTACACCTTATCTGTCTCTTCTGGTCTCCTTGCTTTCTCTTCTGCCAAGTGTCTCTGATGCAGCTGTCAAAGACAGTGTAGGACAGGAATAGCTGTAGGTTTTGTACCAAAACCCTTCATGCCCTTGATGTCTTTTGTTTAATCTCTGTGCTGAAGTGTTTGCTGGCTGTGACAGTCCATGTCCGGGTTATGTATCAGTGCATGCTGTCCTTTAAAGTGAATTTATCTGCTGTCCATGTCATTTTTAACTAGTTAGCACAAGAACCTCAGGTTGTGTAAGTGTAGGCGATTTCAAATTGTTTAATAGTGTGGCTTGCACTGTAAGAAACTGTCTTGTGAAAACCTCTAAGTCAATTTGCTACACTGCAGTTTACATGGAAATGTGTTGCCTGTTTTTCAACTCTTCTTAATGTGGAATAACTGGAAACTAGGAAGAGATCCAGTGTCACAGGCTTTCCATTCTCAGTAGACACCTGATCTCAAAATGGGAACATCTGCTCAAATTCCTGTGGTAATAAGTTAGTGCAATTGCACGTCTTCCAATTTTAGTCCTTATAACATTTAAAGACATTCAGTATAGCTTAATTCTCCTGCACAAAGATGTGTAGCGAACCACTGCTCATTAGGAAGGCAGCCATGCGGACAGTTTGGTGTCTAAAGAGTCCTTTCTTCAGGCAGCCTTGCTTTGCAAGAACTGTTAACCTGTGCCAGGAAGAGATTTTATGGAAGACTTGCACAAGGTATACCTGTTGCCTTCTCTATGCTTGGTGAAAGATGTGCATTAGGTAAGTTACTCTTAAAATGGGTGTAAGCCTCACATTGCTGTGCACCAGGAGCTGGAAAGCCAAACAGAAAGGTACCAGGCATCCATTACTGTTTTTGCAAAGGGACATTGATGATGCTGAGAGCAAGTATGTGATGAGAGAAAGGCCGACAGTATGTTATGTGAGCACTGGAGGTACAGGATCAATCTTTCAGAGAATTGTTCTTTTCTGTGGGATTGTGGCAGGCTGGTGCTCCCAAGCCCAGGGACGGGATATGAAGAGCCAAAGGATTCTTCCTTGTTATTTGTGCCAAGAAGCAAGTTGGTTAATGTTAGGAAGCAGTGTGAAGTGCATTCTGAGGAGAAAATTGAAAGGCACTAAATGAGACTATTTTAGGTACAAAGCATAGGGTGAGAGAGGGTCACGAAACACTTCATCTGTGCTTTGAAACAGGGAAACAAGACAAAGCAAATCAGTGATTTTAATCTTGTTGATTACAAGTCCATGTTGGACTCTTAAGCGTACTGAATTCAAGATGAATACTTCAAGTTGTATACCTTTCTCTGAGCAACTGTAGTTACCCATGTTACATCATGGCTGTGAACTAGTTAGCCCTAAAAATTTGCTCTTTTTACATCACTTCTGAGATGGTATCTGCACCTCATTATAACAGTGCTTCACTTCAGAAAAAGTATTGATTTTACCCACAGGACTGTATTTCCCATTCTTATTTAGTATGTCTTGATTGTTCTGGAGGGCAGCAAAAATGAATGTGCTTTGAATGGGCAGACAGAAAAAGAATGAGAACTTTCACTTAGCATTTCTAGTGGCATTAGCCGATTCTGTATTGTTGTAGTTTCAGATCTACAACCTGAAAGTGTATGGCACACGATGGTGGCTGTGCTGTGTACTGGATGAGTAGGAGGTGCCACTATCAGCCCTGCTTTTATTCTTATTTCTGTCTGGAGTTTGGTTAGGGCTAGATTATTCTTTTTTTCCTGTAAAACATAGTTAGAGCTATAGTTTTAGTGGATTATTTTCTCTATTATGTTTAGGGATGATGTCAGGGTGTAAGGAGTAAGAATTTGCTTTATTTCATGTGCTTATTGCAGATTGGGATGGAATCCCTGCTCTCCACTGATGACATTAAACCGTATATTTAGAAACTCTGAAACCCCCCTGCATTGCTTCTAGGCTCAGCTCCCCAGGCATACATGGTGCGATACAGCAGTACTTCTCTGTAGCGTGTTCAATCTGTGGAATGATTTTACATTTGTTTGTTTTTTTAGCTGACAGATGACAAGCATATTATGACCTCAGGGTGAAGATCAAACCCCTAAATGGCTTCTATCTTCTTGCCTTCAAAAGTTGCCCACTGATGTGTTGGTAGCCAGAGCTATCCTTCCTCAGACCCTGTTGTTTCTGATGCCTCTCTGTAAGTCTCCCTCATTTGCTAGTAGAGAGAGAATTATCTGTGGAATCAAAGCAGAAGACTTACTTTGAGCAGCTGGATTTTGAAACAAAACCAAACAATCCAGAGCATTTAAATTCAAGCAGTATCAATTGCTAACTCCTTTACCTTGGCACATATGGAGGCACCGGTTTCAGCAACATATCATACTGACTGTGTAAACAAACAGTTCATGGGCCTAAGTAGGAATTGTGTCAGGGGTGTGATGATATACCACCAATATTCTTGTCTAAGCAGAGGCAGACAATGTTTCAATCTTACAGATAATTGGGAAAGTATATGTGTTAATAGTAATTAACATTTCAAGTAGTTAACATTTCTAAGTCCAACGTAGGAAGTTTGGGATTCTGTTGTACATAGCCACTGACTTCTGTGTGTCAGTGCTCACTTTGTCAAAGAACTGACTTATGCAGTCAAGCTGACAGTATTTTGCTGAGCACGAATCAAAAGAAAATGAAGTAGGGCATGTTGGTCACTGTTGTTCATTGTGCTAGTGGAACTGTCTTACTGATGTTCTTTCCCAGTTTCTGCAGGGAAGAAGACTAACAAATTCCCATTATCCATCAGCGTGTCTGTGTGTGTTTCCCAAATTAGCTCTCCAATTTATAAGAGGAGACAGTAAAAAGATATAGTGAAACAAACTTATCCAAAATTGATGGTGTTCAAGGGAAAAATCCCTGTGAAACATCCTCGTGAAGGGGAACACCGCTGCTGGGATGTGCACAAAACCAGGTACCAGAGTGGCCACCAAGGAATGAGGCCTTGAGCAAAACTTGGGTTAAAGCACCCAGTTGTGAGAAAAGTGTGCAGGAAAGCAAACCTCATGAGCTCTGCTGCTTGTAAGGAAAGCTTACAGAACTCTGCGTTCTAGTGAGGTAGTGCTGTATGTTTAGCTGTCTCTGTATAAAGCCACGAAACTTGCTGCTTCAGCAGCTATTCCATAGAGCTGAATGTAACTAAGTACATATGCAAGATGATGCCACTGACATAACTGCCTTTCACCACAAGAAATGTTCTCCATGTTTGGAGGTTATGGGCTAATAATGGTCATGGAAAAGTAAGTTGATTTCTTTAATGCTTTTTGAGCCCTTAACAAAGGTGTGTATTGAGATTATCAGGGAGCTGCTGCTCTTTTTTTTTGTTTGTTCTTGGACTTCTGCCCATCTTCATTGTGTTCAACCAGGGGAAATTTTCCCTAAATGTGTTCAGCTGGTTTAGCAGTGATTAATCTTGAGTAAGGAATGAAATAATAACAAGTACAGCTCTTTGCTTCAGTTCCCATAGCTGAAAATGAGACATCTTTTGCAAAGTCATGGAAACAAAATAGCTGTGCTAATCTGAAAACAGCAGCCATGAATGCCAATTCAAGGAGAAAAGAGAAGAATCCTGCTGCCTGTGAATAGCTGTATCTGTCATATCGCAATTTGGGGCTGTAAATTTAGCAATTTTATACCATCCAGAATTCTCTGCCTCAAACTGAAACGCAACCATGCTATCCTTTAGGAGTTCACATACATTAGTTTGCATGTCTTTATGCAGTGGCAGAATAATTTCCCAAAGTAAGGCTTTCTATTAAGAATATATAGAAACAGTACCACAAAAATGCATGCTTGTTTTTTCTGGGTCTGCTTGAACATAAATTAATTCAACTCCAAGGGCTCTACTGAGGTTTTCCCCTTCTCACTGTGTGAGCAAGAGACAAATTTACCTTCATTTCCTCGATAGCACCTGAATGGCTAAATAGCAATTAGGGCTTTCTTCTGAGTTCAATGAAGCAATTGGCAAGTTTTCAGTGTTCATCTCCTGTTGGTCTTTTCACATGACAGAAAGGTAGATGTGAACAACAAGGAATAGTGCACAATGCAAATGGTGTGACAAGAGCAAGTTTGTGATTATTGTTGCAAGGGTTTCTGATGTCTGCATGATTTTTCATGCAACTAATGCATAATTTCTCATATCCTATTGAATTTATGCTTTAGGAGCATAGCTAATGCATCTACAAAATCCTGGTTCAGAAGTACATACCAGTCATGCTAGATGTGGGCTGAGCTCTACTTTTATAATATGGGGAATACAGGGGAAAAAAAAACACATTAGGAATTTCCTGATGAAGGAGATATTCCCTGGCTTGAGTCCTGTCTGACTAAATATTGTTAGAGATAAGTATTATTTTTATCTTTTTCCAGTGGATATTATAATTTGTGTTGTGGCAATGACTGAGGTCCCATTTAGTTGGTCGCTGAAGGAATAAGCAGAAAGCCAGCTCCTGAAGAGCTGCATCTGCTGATTTTTGTAATTGTCTTCTTGCTTCCTCCTTAAATAATTTTTTTTTTAAATGTAAGAAAGTATAATGAAAAATTCTCTCATATAAGAAATGTTCTCCGTGGGGGAAATATTCATGCTATTATTGCTTTCATATATAATATAAAGGGAAATTTTAAATGTTGTGACATACTATTTTCCAACTTGAAGTCACCTTTATGTCTTTACCACCCTGTAAACTGTCCCTACTGCGAGTGATAATCCCAAATAGAGAGCAATTGAAAGTTATCATGAGAGTTCTTGCTCCTTTGAAATTTCCAATGTCAGTGATAAAATAAACTGGGAGATGAAGTCTGGGTTGGTGTGCGTTAGTGTTGATGTAGGAGATACTTTGTCACCCAACACAACAGCTGTAGACAAGCTAATCTGATGCGCCTCAGATTTTGTTTCATTTTCTGGGATTGTGCTTTGCTCAAATTCTGTCAGACAACTTGAGCTGTCAGATGATAGCATGAAGAGTCAGAACAAACAGAAAATAATGTTGTTACATAAACATGTCTCTGTTTCTTCCTCTCCTGTCTAGAAAGTGACTTTGCCTCTGCACCACAGAAGCATTTGCATCTCCTTTTTTTCCCCTTTAAGGAATAAATAGGTCAGTTGGCTGCAACAGGCTGGAAGGAGCTGGCTGTGTTCTTGCTATTGCCACCTGCGTGTGGTTACTTAAAAAACGTGGTTATCTACCAAGTAATTGTGTGTTTCTCTGCCCTTATTTTCTTGTGGAGGTCTTGCTCAGTAGCGTGCTGAAAATGTACCTGTTACAGAATAAAGAAATGCAATGATAAGGAGATTCCCTACATGGTGATTCAGCCCTTGCCAGCTTTTCCTAAGGTCACCTTCATCAGCTGCCCTGTTCACGCTTCAGTTCCTGTTTTGTTTCAGTGCTCTGTGCAATAACAGGTTGCAGAATTCAGCTTCTTAAATTGGCTTCTTGAAAAAGTCTTCCTTTGAAAAGGCTTTGGTAATCATATATATCCACTCCGCAGGCTTTATGCAATAATTTTGATTTTCCTTTTGTAGGCATTCAAGAACTAAAGCAGTGTGCTATAAGAATAATAGCAATAGAAAAAAAACAAAAAACAAAAACCAGAAACAACAGCTTTTCCTTGTTCTGAAAACCATTTGGCAACAGCTACTTCACTCTAGGAGTTCTCTTTTATGAAATCCTCAGAGTGCTGTCCAATTTTTTTGAAATGGTACTTAAAATTTTATGAGCAAATGCATTTAATATGTCTCCCATCTCTTGAGAAGTGTGAGATCTACAAATAGAGCCAAACTGCAATGTAAGTGGCTGAGTAAATGCTGCAAGTTGCCTAGGAGGGAGCCTGCTGAAGTCAACTGTTATGGTTACACTTGTAAAATTTATGCTTATTTCGTAAATGTACCTTCTATATTTTTAATCTCTTTTTATTCCCTAAAATGATGGGATTAAGTAGTGAAGAGAGGAAAGGAATAGGGAAGTAGTAACTGCTTTGAGAATTTTGATATTTATGAATTGGGTCTGTTGTGTGGCAGCTTGATTCACTGTAAGAGCTGCTCACAATCAAACAGCCTTCTGATGGTAAACCTGAGCCCCACCAGACCTGCACCCCAACTGTAGCAGAAATGCTCAGTCACAGCTTGAAGCAGTGATGGAGCACCTGGTGGGCAGGCAGGGCCAACCCAGGGGAGCTCAGATGCATGCAGTGTACCTGAGTGACCGGAAGGGTGGAGCCAGGATCCATGGCTTAGCCAGATGCTGGTGCAGGTATAGGTATGGCTTAGATCTGGAACTTGTGAATGAGAGCTACAAAATATCTGTTAACATGTTGTGTTTATCCTCTGTGTAATTGGATTCAGAAAATCACAGCTGTATCTGTCTGTAAGTCCATTGCATAGCTTGCAGTGTTTTCTAGTGGCACTGAGTTGCTGTTGAGGTCTGGTAAGCAGATACTGAGGCTTTTCTGAGACACGTCTGTTCATAAATAATGCCAGATTATATATAGGTAGCTGAACTAGTGATGTTTGTTTAACTGAATGCTCAAAACTTGCAGTCAGGAAGCACCTTAAATTATTGCTTTTTGTCTGCTCTGCTGATTGAGTAGACCAATCAGAGAATATAGCCTTTGTTTTCTGTTCTCCACTCAGATAAACATGGATCTCTGGCTTCTGTGAAGAACCTTGTTTCAAGGCATAGGAAGTTGTAACTACAATAACGATATTAAAGGCGTCTCAATTGTTAACATTCACAAATATTCAGTTTTCCTCATACTTCTTCTTAACCAACTGAATTTAGAGGGAGAGCTCATAAAAATGTACAAAGCTTCATGTCTATCTTTATTATAAATGCAAATGTGACAATCTTTCTGGCAAAACCTAAAATGGATGAGAAGGAAGCATTTGTTTCAAATTAAGTAGCTATACACTCAATGAAAAAACCCCAAGAAGGCAGGAGAGCCTTCTTGATAAGGGAAATTAACCTACCTACCCACCTACTCTGTGCTGGGAAATTATTTTTAGCATGCCTGTGACACTTTTGATAATTACTTTTCCATGTAATCCAAGGCTGTATTTAACAAAGTAGAGATGAAACGGGAGTTCAAAATGAAAAGGAAGATGTCTCTGTAATCAGTTTTATCGTGATCATATTAGTAACCGGATATAGAACCTATAGTTACCTTCTGAAAACAGAGCAGAAATAATTCCTATATGAAGTGCTTGTTAAGATCCATTGTAATACATTTTGAATATCTGTTTCTGAATAATCAGATCCTAGCAGGTACATAGCAGGCTGCAGAACCACAGAAATGGTATGTAAGTGGTGTTACCTGCTTTCACAGCAAGCTGCTGCTCTTCCAGACTGATATCACCTCATATCAAAATACCATTGAATTTTGTGAATTGAGTCAGTTGTTTTGTAGCTTGTGCTTGTTGGCCTGAGACCTGAAGAATAAGATTTCCACGGGGAGAATTCTTAGTCTAGCTAGAATTATGGAAATCAATTTCAGCATTAAGCTAGAGATTTACTGAAAACTATCACAACAGCCAAGTGCCATTCAGAGCAACACTGGGTTGCTTGCAAAGGGAAAGATCAACTCTGAGGGGGGAAAAGGCTCCAGAAAAGCAAAAACTCTAACAGAAAACTATGATGAATATATTTTAAAATCATCATAATTTATCACTCCTCACGGAGTTTCCCTATAATCTTTTAAATAAGGTACTGAAAGTACTTTAACTGAAGGATTTGGGGTCAAAAGAACAAATTTGTTATTTTATATGTGGGGTTTGTCAGCAATAGTGAATGGAATTTCTCCAGACCTTTTTTACTGAGGGCATTTTCTTTATCTTTGGTCTCTTTCTGATCTTCCGTACTTCCTGAGAAAAGGAAAATCTATGCTTTATTAGCAGCTCTGAAGAAATTGAGTGGCAGGATTTTTTTCCTTGACTGGCTGCTAGGTGATAAAGAAATTATGGGTAGGTTATGATTATTTTCTCCTGCTGTGCTGTGATTAGAAAAGCTCAAGTTGGCACCTGGTTGTGACTGCCATCAGTGAAAATACACAATGAAAATGAAATATTGTACTTTCCTCATGATTGAAGAAGGGCCTCAGTTTCTGTGCTCACTTCCTTAAGATCTCTTCCATCCATCAATTATGTTTCTCTGCTTCTCAGGATGATGTGTGCTTCCAAACTTAGCACTCACAAAGTAGGAAAGAGAATTATTTTTGATATTTTCAATTCTCTTCTCTGACTTGAAGGAGGAGAAAGATAATGTAACAGTTCCTTTCAGTCTGCAAAGAGGTGAGATATGTATGTGTCGGTGTACCTGCACTACTGGTCCTGCAAGTATCAACATCTATTGCCTTTTTCAAAACTTGCTACAGACTGATTAAGATATAACATAAGTTCAATTAAGAGTTTGTTAAAATCATTTTCATGTCTTCAACTTTCCTGTGGATTTATCTAGATAACTTCGGAAATAATCCCAGAATGATTTTTGTTTTAAAAGTTAATGTAGATATTTCAAGTGAATTTTGAAATATTGGAAGTGAAAAATTTTGGGAAGCATTTGAGTATAGTAAATTCTGTCCATTCTGTTTAAGATCTGGCAGTTTTTACAGGAGGCAGTTATTTTTAGAAATGTATTTTTTTCAGAATCTTAAGGACCATCTAGTTCCCACCTCCTGCTGTCGGCAGGATTGCCATGCACTAGATGGGGCACCAGCTCAGGCTGCCCAGGGCCCCACCCAACCCTGCCCTGAATACCCCCAGGGATGAGGCATTCACAGCTTCTCTGGGCAGCGTGTGCTGGCACCTCACCACCCTCGCAGTGGGTTATTATTCTTTCTAAGGAAATTGTTATTGCTATTTCAGAGCTATTATTTCTATTCATTTTCAGTGTAACAAATTGCAAAATTGTTATTCTTCCTCCCCATCCCCAAATCTGTCTTGTCTTCTGTTAACACCAAATGCCTTTTGCATATGGAAAGTATTCAATCTGTTTACTCTCAAAAATAACTTTTCATACAAAAGATATCAATGCTATTAATCATGCAAAGCCTGTAGAAGTTTTTTGAGGTGTTGACTACATTATTCCTTTGTTATGAATCCTAAGCCAGAATGCCTCATCATTTGAACAGTAGGCAGAATTATACGTGCACCTTCTTCATTCATGATATTTGAAGATCTCACTTTCTTAATGTAGGTATAAACACTTGTTGTTTTTTTTTTTAATACCTTAAAAAACTTCTGCTTGACTTCTCTCAAGGAGAGGTGCAACAATTACTTCTTAAAAAAACAAACAAACAAACAAAAAACAAACAAACAAAAAAAACTGTTTTATGAAGACATGCCCGTAATAAGACTTTCTTAAAGATGAGTCTCCACTGTGGATTTCTAATTACAAATGTGTAGTGAAGAGTAGGGATAAATAATGATTTTCTTGTTCTGATAAATGCACTGAATAACTTCAAAAGGGCAAATACAAGAAAATTGGTATGCAAGTCTTTCTCCATGGCTTATTAGAAGCTTCCAAATCAAGATCACTTGGATATTCTCTTTTAACCAGTACTACGTTGTGGAGCTTCAGGTTTGAGATGGTCTGGATTCCTTTTGCTCTTGGTTCTGACATAGCTGTTAGCTGTGTGTGAATTAAACAAATTCAAATTTGATTTAAAATTAAATGTAAATGAATTTCTAAGTTGCATTTATAATAACAGAATCACTGATTCATGTTGAGTTCTGTTTAAAATATCACGTCATGAGTGGCAACTGAACAAGCATCTGGAGGTTGATTGACTAGCATGGAATTGTAAGCTTTTAAATTTTATAATCCTAATTGTGGCTATTTTGTTTACTAATTGGAATGGGAAATGCAGTGCTTGCCTGTTAAATGTATGGTATCATTATGGTATTCCCTGTCTTAACTCCCCTATGATGTGTCTTGTTAAGAAATGTGTCCTGATTCTGAACTTGGATGCCTGAACTATACTGCACTTTTCAGGAATCAGAATGTTAGATTGTTTTAAATGCTTGGAAGGTGTAAAAGAAAACAAAGAAACAAAACCCACCAAGCCAACAACCTGTATCTTTTTTGGTCCTTATGTTGCCCCTTAAACTATTCGCTGACGTCCAGACCATTTCTAGCACGGTGTTAATAGCAAACTAGACAAAAGTCTCGAGCCCTTGGTGCGTGTTAATAAAAACGAGATTCATTTTCTTTCCTCCAAACACGGTCTCCAGCCTGGAGGCGGCGGGAAGCGGAGAGCTGAAGGCTCTTCGCACTGCCCGGCGTCGCTCCGCGCCGTTGGGGAGCGGCCCCGCCGCCCCTCAGGGCCGACTGCGGGCCGCGGCCGTCGGCTCTCAGCGGGCGCCGCGCTGCGCTGCTCTGTCAGGGGCGGTGCCGCTGAAAAAGGCGGGAAAGCGCCGTGCTCGTGTCCGCGCGCCGTGGAAGAAATCGATCCTTCTAATCGTGTCCTTTCTGCATCCCTGTGGGTAACAGCCTGTTGGGTGTGCGCTAGCGGTGACAGCGGGTGTGTCAGGTGTGGTTTCGCCGTGAAGGGGTTCCAATTTCGACAGGAATATGCTATAGATTTCCGATTCCAATCGATGGAGATGTCTCCAGGAGTCAGTTGGTACCCAGGTGGGACTGCAGCATCGGATCTAAACGAGGCACGTCAGTTCAGGGAGCTGATTGAATCACTCTAACTGTTAATTAGTCTAAATGAAAGTGGGTTCCTCTGATTTGGATTAATTTTAAAAGACCTTTAATTGAGATGGAGAATAACCACATAGATATTTTACAAGCTGACCCTTAAGTGTATGTACCTCATCAGAAATGTAGTTTCGTCTATCTAGGCATATCTTATATTCTGATGGAGAAAAGCCTCTGATGCCTGTTAAAGCTGATGATAAAGCCTTTGGAAGCTTCCCCAGAGTTTCCATCTTAAAGCCTACTCATGGGCCATGTGTCTAACAGATGTAATGCAGAATTACATAGTGATGTTATGTGTAAAGAGCCACTGATTTTACACGGAACAGAGATGACATAACTCAGCTCTCAATGCAACTATTCCAGCATGCGTGTGCACACACACCGAATACTTTTCTACTGCTGTTCCACCAGCATTGGTTTGGGCATTGTGAGCCGTACAACTTCTTGAGCCATTTTGATACCCTTGTTTTTTAAGTTCTTCAAAAAGTAAACGTTTGCTGTTATCACCGGTGAGATGGCCATGGTGGCTCCGGTGTCTTTATCTACAGGTGATTGTAAGAGTGTGTGGGTGTGGAGCTAAGCATAAACTGTGTAGTAATTAAGACAATGGTAATATCATACATCTATTTGTGTCTGAGGAACTACCTGCAAAATGTTATTTTTGGCCCGATTACTACCATTTGTGAACAGAGCTACTAAAATCTTGTCTATTAAGTACCAGGGATGTATGAATTATGAATGAATATTCGCAGATAAAAATATGCCAGTTTTGGATTTCAAACAAATTACCTCTTGGAACATGTAGACAATTACAGCATGCTTATTTATTCCAAAAATATCTCAGAGTTCAGGATTGAAAAGAGCTTTAGAAAGCAGAATATAGGAAAAATTAATGGAAGTAAAACATTCACTTCTGAAAACTATACCTGATGAAATATTCATAGTTCCACAGATAAGGTATAGTTTGTGAGGTGGGATAAAGAAATTTGCTACGGGTCCTAAGGTTTGATGTCTGCTGATTAGCATCAGACTGTAATTATTTTACATATTCACATGATAATCATATTGGGATAGCAGATGGTTTTGACTGGAAAGGTTGTTCATAAAGGTGAGAAGATGTCCTACAAGCATCTTGTGAGGTTTCTGCAGCTGGCCTTGGGTGTCAGTCACAAAAGTACACTTTGGTTTCACTTAATTTACTGGTATTTTCATCATGCAAAGCACTTGCTACTCTAAATATCCGAATATACTCAGTATTCCACTCTGACTTTGACTTCCCCTGTTACCACCATCCATTAAAATGATTTTTAATAAGATTAATTTTAATGTTTAAGAATACACAATTGTCATAATTTTACCTGGAAAATGTGCCCTTTTCAGATGCAAGTGCTACTTTAGGCTGCTAGTAAGTAGAGACGTTATTCTTACTTGAATTCGTTGCTTTGCTTTGTCAGCTCAGTAACAGCTAGTCAGTGCTAAAAAGTATGACCTTGTCAGTGAGTGGAACAAAGGGGCAGCTCAGCACCTGCCTGCAGCAGAGTTCCTGACCTCTGCTGTACAGTACCTTTTGCTTTTAGAAAAAAAAAAATATCAACATCAAGGATATCACTGTTTCTTTAAAATTAATTCAACCCAATGTACTTTTAAGAGTATTCTGTCACTTCAGAGATGGTAAAGTGCTCAAGCACAGTTTCTGTCAAGATTGGTAACAAAGTGTATTGAATTCTAAGAATTTGTTTACTCCCCCCAGAACTACAGTGCAGCTAATTTGTAAATGAATATATATTCAAATTCGTATGTCCAGGTCTTGCAGGACCGAGCCTGCAGGCCAGTCTAAGAGCTGAGTCCTGAGTTCAAGTTATCCTTCTGAACAAGAAGCAAAATTGAAGAGGCAGTAATTGCAACAGTGATTATTTGTGATTCACTTCAAATGCTTCTAAGAATGCCCTAAAAGGCTTCTGAAAGTCAAAGAGATGGTGGGGAATAAAGTACCAGAATTACTTCTGGAAACGGTACTTACGAGCGTGGGACATCTAGGAGGCAGACTACTGGATGTGCCCTCAGAGGTTTTGTTATGGAAATGTAAAACTGGAATTGATTTCACCAACCGTGGCCTCTAAATTCATTAGTACATTCTTTGAAAAAGGTATAAATTGAACAGTGTAATCTCTGTCATCTTTACATGTCTGATTCAGAGCTGTCTAGGGTTGGATTGTGGATGCCTTCAAAGTTATCAGTGCTCAGTGGCCTCCGGGGTTTTTGCAGTAGATGGAAAGAAGTTGGTGGATTTTTTTCTTTGGTTTGGGTTTTTGGCCTTTTTTGGTCGTGTTCTCTTGTTCCTCGGTAAGCTTCCTTATCTTTGTCTTCTGATAAGCATCTTGAAGTGAACGTTCCTAATGAACTGACAGAACCTCATCTGTTTGGCATTCCTATGATTGCTGGTGATCCTTGTTCCTCAAACTCTGAGATAAGAGATAAGTGATAAGTAATCCAGTCTGCTGACTGCCGTGTCACTGCTGCATAAATTTATGCTAAATTCATGCAATTCAGTTGGTTGTGTTCATTCAGTAGAACTAAGGGAATTAAATACATAATTCTGAACTGTCTGTGGCTCAGCACTGACAAACATCTTACTTTTAAAATAAGAATCAAACTTGTGCTAGTTTATCGAATATATAATAGTGTCCTTTGAAAAACCGCAGTGTATTTATTGGAGATTAGTTTGTCATTGATATTAAAGCTAGATCTGTTTAAGGCTGTTAATCTAGCAAGTTTTTAGTAACTATTTCCTTTCCATGGTGGAAAGGAGAGGCAGTGCGTATGGTGACTTCCTGTTACCTCAAGGTGCATTTTAAAAACAACTGTTTTCACAGAACTATTAAGTTTTATAATCTCTGTACTCGATAACTTATTTTTAATGAAACAGATGTGCTGTTAATATTTTGCTGTGAATGCGCTGATAGTAAGGCAGTAATAACTGTGGGGTGGAGCGTGCATATTAAGTGAGAAAATGGATGTGCTGGCTAAGTGTTGTGTCATGGCTACCTGCCCCTGAAGTAGAAATAACTGTAGTTAGATGACATCTTCTGTGTACGATTCCAACTGCCCTGAAGTTGGAACATGGCATTCTGACCGTAGCATTAGGACTGATCCTTTTCAGCGTACTACATCCTCCTTTATAGCATTTATAGTTAAGGAGTAATTTATAGTGAAATATCAATCCTCCAAGATGGTCTATGAGTGGTGTACTTATAGAATATGACACTATTTTTATTTTTTTCTAATTAGGAGAAGGAAGTCAAAATACCTTGAAAGGGTAAACATCTGAATATGTCTTTGTACTGTTGTTTGCCTGCATTATTTCCAGCTGTTTAAGAAAAGTAGTGTTACTTTCCTGTGTAGGGCATAGATAACTTTGTCAGCATTCTGACTTTCTGAAGATTTATCTGCAAATATATGATGTTCCTGAGTGTCTAACTGGAACAATTCATCACACTCAGTGTGTTTCAGCTCTGCTGTAATTACTGCTGGCTGATCTCAAGATACAGTCCTTTTGTGCCTTTGCTGATGAATCTCAAATTCTGCTTTGCTATGGACTTTTTGAGCATTTTTGTGTTGCTCTTTGCCTATTCACAGCTGTGAAAAACCTAATCTTGGAATTAGTCCAGTGATTGTTTATATCATGACATAATGTGGCTTTCACCTGGAATGTGTTGGTGGTGAGGTTAATACCTATAGAACGGTTGGTCCGTGCCTTCTCCTGTCTCAGCTTTCAAAGAATCAATTAAAATTTTACCTAGCTTCAGTCTCAGTAATTACTGTTGAATTTAGAATCTTTTATTACGTTTTGTCTGAAAATGTCATTCTTCAAAGTAAATTAGGTAGAAATAGGAATGTGTTTAAATGTTATTAATATGTGAACATAAATTAAAGATGGCTTCTCTGTCTGACATACAAAAGAAGGAAACCAGAACAGCCCTGATGGATTGAAAAGGCCCATGACATCCAACTCTAACTCTGTCAAGGAGGTTAACTGAGTTTACTACAGAAAATGATTTAAATCTTGCACTTTTTCCTAGTCTGGTACAGTCTGAGCAGATGCAGTGAGTGAATTCTTTAGATCTAATGTAGAATTAGACCTGATAAAGAAGCAGTATTTCAAATGAAAATGCTGTCTATTTTATCTGCACAATTGCAAGATACTGACTTAGAGTTCCCTATCTGAAATGTTTTTACTGTACTCACCACTGCTTTCTCCCCCTACTTTGGAAGCAGAGACTGACCTGAGAGGGTAAGAGGATCCTGTGAGAGTGCTTAATGGCTTAAGAATATTAAATAGAATACAATTCCTAGCTATCTTTAGAATGGAATGGGAGAGTTCCCTGAATTCTTGGAGTTTATCTGCAAGCTAGGCTTACAGCTCAAGTGTGGTGTCTAATACAAACTATGCAGTAGTTTGTGGAAGGAGCCTGCCCTCAGCATTTAAGCATGCTTCCCTCCTCACATCTTTGTTTCTAATGGGAAGCTATTTCAGCACAACTTCTCTGGATTTTGCTATGCAGTTAAACTTCTCTGTAAAAGGGTATGTGCATCAGGTTGGCTTCCTGGGGCAGAACTAATCCAATTGTTCATAAGTTCAGCAGATGTTTCTGCTTTTGTGGCCAGGTGTAATCTCCTTTTCCCTGGAGTAAATGCTATCTGAATGGATTGCCAAAAATTAAATGAGCTTTTTGGTTTTTTTTCTCTTTTTTTTTTTTTTTTAACCTTCTATATGTGTATATTGTCACCTTACATTAGACTTCCTCTCTTTTAGGAAGCATACGATGCTTGTGCTTATCCTATCAGCAGAAAATAACCACTGGTTGCTTTTCAGCATTTTTGGAGTTCTATGAGTGTGTTTGGTATAACTGGAATGTCTCAACTGGTGACAGGCTGATTTGTGGAATATATCCTACTGAAAATGCTTCTTTGTTATATTCATATTCCCTTCTGCTTACTTCACCAAGAGCTTAATTCATCATTTCTTTACATTTACATTCATTTCAGAGAAAAACAAACTACAGTCAGAACTGGGCTAGGAAAGTGAAACATCAGGACTACAAAGACGGAATAAATGCTTTGAGACTTTCAATATTACTGTTTTAGGAGATCTACTTTCCCCTAAGAACTATTTGCTAATACCTTCAGGGTAGTGTGGCTGTGTTACTACGGATTGATAGTACCAGTGCTTGATTAGTAAAAAAAAAATAAAAAATAAAATAAAAAAGGTAATGATAACAACAAAAAATACTGAACTTTGGAGAGGCAAGAATGGTACCTTGGGAATGTTTGTTAGGCCTGCCTTTATAAACTGCGATGTGACTTACCTGGATGGAGAGAACAGCGTGCTGGTAAATCTTACAGAACACATAAAAATGAGTGTAACTATGCACCAGTGTCAGGCCATGCAGGGGTTAGAATATGGAAAAAGAATAACAAAGTCCCACAAAACACATAAAATGTGAAAATGTTGCCTGTGGGGCCTAGAAATCCTTAGTTCATTTCCCTCCATACCCAAGTTAGTTGTAGAAATTAAACAAAATAGACCGATATCTGTCACCTTTGCAGGCAAAACAAATTGCCAGAAAGAGAAAGAAAGAAAGAAGGAAGGAGAGTTTTCAACCCTGATTATTCTGACTGTGCATATGGAAGCATTGAATATAATGGTAATGGAAATTAATTTTAAGTAATTTGAGTCACTGTTACTGCAACTAACTGTTTTCCCTAAATTATAATCTTATAGTATGTTTTTCTGGGCTCTGGAGAAAGATGCTTTCAGAAGCTGGTTCAGCATTTTGCTCTAGATGCATCTCTGTTTCTAATTGATGTTCAGCTGTGTTAGTAGCTTCAAGTTAGTCAGCGTGAAAGCGCATGTCTGTATTTTAAGCTGAAGATGTGAATATGATTCATTCTGGTTAGCAGATGTGCTCTGTTAGCCACCTGCTGCAATATGTCTGTGTCCCTACCTTTAGGCTAAGGGAAGGTTGCAGCTCTTTGTTTGGGATAGCAGGAGGACTGAGTGAAACTATAAAGATGTGGGATGATAAACTAGCACCCTGAGTTTATTCTTATTGGTAAGACAAGTGCCTATATTTGTAACATTTTTAACCCTTGGGGATCCGTGTGAACGTATTTTCTAAACAGAAAGTGTGATTTTGAATGTCACTGTTACTTCTGCAACTCACTAGTCACGATAGCATGGTCTCATGGTGGTTTCTGTGCAAGAAAATTCATTGTCTGTACCAAGGTAAATTTGCAGGTTGTGTGGTGTTTTAAAATGTGATTAAGTGGAGCCTGTAAACTTTTCTAAGTGGACTTTTATTCGTTGGCTAAGTATGAACTTACTGTTGGAATGCTTTGAGAGGTAGCATACACATGGTTATACTACATCAGGACTTAGTTAACTGCAGTCGGACAGTAAATGACAAGTATCAAAATACCTGAACAATGAAAAGCTTCTAGGAGAGAAAATTCTGAATACTGACTGAGTTAAGTATTGTGTTTTCTGATGAACACGATCACAATACAGATGCTAACGTTTGATGCTGATTAAGAAAAAGAGAAAAGGAAATAATATTAGTAGAAAATCGTCTGAAAATCACAGTTGCCTTAGTGGTTGTCTTCATGCCCATATGCATTCATTTTAAAGGACACTTAAGATGTTGGTAGCTTACAATAAAAATAGGAGATGGAATAAATCACTGCTTCATCAGTATCTTAATTTCTTAAAACACAGATGTCTTGAAGACATGACATGTTCACAGTATTCAAAGGCTGGGCAAAGGACACCCAGTGCAGTGGTTTCCAATAAAGTCTTTATACTTTGTATTGTCTGATAATTAATTGTTCTGTTCCCCACACCAACGGCAATGGTAGTTACCATTAGAGACCAGTGGTGTGTTATCCTGTGGTCTTGAAATTGAGTGATTTGGGCAAGCCCACCAAAATCATGCTAGTATTGAAGGACTGGGTAGTTGAGAAGCCAGCCAGCAGATGTGTCCTACTCATCATGTTGGGGGGCAGGGTTCTCCACCAGCAACTATTTTGTTGTTCGTTTCCTGGAGTGACAGTGGCTGAAGACATGCTTTAGTACCAAGAAAATTTTACCTCGTGCATATGTTGTGCTTCTTTCTGCCTTGGCTCAGGTGTTTGTAATGTAACAGTTTTAAATTAAATACTATTGCTCTATGAATAACAATGTTGTGACTGTATAAGTACATTGCTTTGATGTCTAGATATTGCTGTGTCCTACAATGAATTTGCTTTAGATCAGGAAAAGCCATTTTATAAAACAAGAGTTTTCACTTATCTGTCTGTCTTCAAAGAAGCTTAATTTAACAGTAATTCAATTATGTAACCACACTTACTGTCAACGTTATTAGAGTAAATCTTACTAAAATAATTGGATAACTTTAAGTATTGCTAATGATTTTGACTATTTCCAAATTTTCTCATTTGTCAGTTCTTCAGCTGTGTATGGCAATATTTTCCCATTTTCTGATTCTTCTGTTTTTTTTCTGTTGAATTTTTGGACTCTCTTACCAGGCAATCGGTGTCTGCTATGTCCAGTTGGTTTTGCAGATTGTCTTTTGAGTTATTGTTACCAGATTTTGAAACATTTGTGTTATAATGTTGCAAAATATATTTGTGGATGCTTACTTAATCTACTGCGACATGTAATAATTACTGTTAGTGTAGCTAATTAGAAAGTGAATTGGTGTGTGCCACTTTATTAAGGATCAAAACATAGCTTCTATGTTTTTACTTTTTTAGGAAGATGTGTTTACGATGGTATTTGTACGTACAGTCTGGATATGAGAGCACTGTGTGAGCTGAAAAACAGCTTGTTTCAATTTGTGATTAAATCCAACTGATGAGTTGAAGTAGTACTGTAAAAAAGTGTGTTTAGCTGAAATTCCTGAAAGAAGTGATTGCCTGCATCTCATCAGAGTCTAGCAGACATATTAGGGAGAGGTGCATAAGGTAAACTTGCCCTACCTCAGGCCGATTGCTTTTCAACTGAAAAGTCAGCAGGCACAAACTGGCTCTTGGTTTTGCTTGGCAGAGCTCTGATGCTGGCATCAAACTAGATAGCACTGGCAGAAGAAAGAGTGCCAACGCAGGTGTCAGGTACTCTTGTGCATTGCAGGAGCAGCGGGACAGGAAGCCGACTTGTCCAATGGTGATACTGCTAATAGGATCTCTAACCTTCAGGTATAAAAAATCCCTACAGAAAACTAAACATAACTTTTTTAGTCTTCAGTTTTCTGTGGTTTTCTGTCTATGTAAATGCTATTAAATGAAGCTTTTGTGTTATGTGAGGCAATTCAATGATGTTGAACAAAGTCAAGTAAGTATCAAAACTTGTTTGTTTGTTTGTTTTGTGGAGAAAACACTGAAAGATTTAGTAATTAATGCTTACGAATGGCAATTTCTGTGCCTCATTTGTATTCAACATGTTGCTTTAAACATGGCAGGGCTTTGCTGGGAGTATGAAATTTGAATTCTCCTGAGGATAGAGACAAGTTTACTCTCTTCTGTGATGGAAAACAAATTGGCACCAGCAGATTAGAGAGCAAATTAAAGCTAAGGTTATGAATAAAGCTTGTGATTTATTTTGCTGCAGTTCCTTTTGCTTTGATTGTTTGTCTTGTCTGTGTGGTTCTTTTTTCTTGTTTGTTTTTGTTTAGATATAGTGAACTCAAAAAGGGCCTGACTAGAATGGTTAATTCTGGTCTCTGATGGAGGAAAATGTTGTGATTGCTGTACATAGGCTCTTTTAACAAAAAGCTTCTAGGAGTAATTAGAAGATTCAAACTAGAAAGATAAATAACTGAGGAGCACCTTTCCCTTTCTTTACCTATTGTTCTAGGGAATTGAAGTTGATTTTGACTTTCCTTGACATATGCAACTGAGAATGTTTCAGATTTTATCACAATGAATTCTCTGCCTATGTCACTTAGCTTGGGGAAAACCATAAGTGATCAGAGCATTAGGATCTGCTTTAACTCAAATAGGTTGTACAAAATGTATGCAAAACTTGTAGTGCTTGTAGGTTCTTCTAAAAATAAATGCCTGCTATCATCTTTTCTGTGTTGTGATTATACTCCTGTTTAGAGCTTTTAATGCAGTAAAATATATCAGATGGCCAGTGGTAGAATTCTTCTACTTCTGGAGTGAAAAAAGAGTGTTCATGGAGTGTCAAGAGATGAATGTGTAAATGCTTAGTTCACTTGTTTAGAAGTTCTAGTCTCTAATTCTTCAACCGATAGCAAAGACTGAAGTGCTGTGCTGCTGAATTTCAATATGCAGTCCAGTTTAAACAGTATTCAGGTTTTAGTTTAGGCCCACAATGTGTTTATAATGATTTCTTTCCCTGAAAAGTTTATACTTCTTTGAGAGAAACTACTAGGTCACAGACAACAGTGAACCATCTCACAGCCGTGGAATCCAGCCCTGGGGCTTTCTATAGAGAGCACTTGATTTTTGTGAACAGCCTTTTGTAGCATTGACTCTTCTTTTTACCTGTAGCCAGTCAGATCCATGTCCACACTGATAACATTAAAACTCACTGTGCAGTCTTTTAAATCCTATTTGGGCTGTTTGTCAAAGAACGTGGTTCCTTTTCTAATTTCCAGATATTTAGTGTATTGGAGCTCCAAATTGATCATGTGAATTGAACGTCTGGTTTGGATCTGCTTTTTGATGGATAAATACATCTTTGCAAATGCACTGAAGATCTGTGGCATGAGTGTTATAGCAAATTTATTTGCTTTGTGTTGGTGGTTGCTTTTGATGTGGGCTTTGTCTTTTGTGTGGGGTAGACTGTAAAGATGGGGAAACCAGTGGAAGGCAAACAGCAAAGAAGGAAGTGGTAGTGGGATGTGAAATATGCATCCTGGGGTGTTAACAGCAATGGAGATCTGTGGCCTGTAGGAGGAGTAAATGCTTCTGCTTCCTTCATGCAGAATAATTACACTGCTCTTTATGGTGGATAATTCGATTTCTGCAGGCATTTTCATTATTAATTTTCATTTCCAGGGATTTATACTACAGACTGAGTCTGTATTTGGGTAATTTTGTTAAATTAGGTTTATTTTTATTTTTTTAAAGCAGTTTTCAACAAGATCTTTGTCATGCCAACATAGAAATAATACTAAATGAAAATAAAAACCTAAACTAAAGGCGTCTGATAAGTGATGTTAATCCTTATCATTTTTGCCATGTACTATATATAAAGTTATTGATGTATCAGCATCAGTAGCTTCAAACCCAAGTGTTTTTACTGTTGCAAGACTAGCCCGAATATCACAAAAGCTTAAGTGATGAGTTCAATTTCTTTTTTTGTACTTGCATTTGCTAAGCTCATTGACTTATGCTCATGAAGCAAAAGTAGCTTTATCTATTCATTCCTGGCACCTGAGTTCATGAACTGGCTGTATTTACACACAGAAAATGCATTGAAAGGGAACTGCTGTCACTGGGCTCCACAGGAGTAACCTGCAAATCCTGATATCCCAACAACATGTTTTGATCAACGTTCTGCTGAGACCACTCATCTGTCCCTCCTCTTCCTCCACACTTCAGCAACCAGCTGGCAAAGAACATCCATCAGCTCCAATGCCATGTACTTTCTCAAGAACTTTTAGGCAACGCAGTTGTGTTGGATTTAGGATTTGAGCTTAACATTGGCTCTTCAGCTAGAACTTCCTTCCGGCTAGATAGATTTCGTATGGAACAAGAGTCCTGACCCAGTCACTGAATTTTCCATAACTTCTGGATATCAGTATTACTATTTGTTGATGTAAAATGCTCCAGAGCTACATGGAATTACTTTGTATGACTGCTGGTTGCCAGTAATAGAACCTGTGGTTGAGTATTTAATATATTAACTGTTTATTTTGTCTTATTTCTTCTTTGCAGACGAGCTTTTATGCTTTTAGCTACCAGAAAATTAATGGAGAAAAATCTATGTTCTTTTCATTTATAACCAGCATGGAAAGTCACCATGATTTTTTTTCACAGGAGCACACGAAGCAGAATTATTTTTAGTGGCAGATAATTGTTCCTATCCATACATATCAAGTGTGTACTTCTAGGTACCAAAATGGAAGACAAAAGTGTGGACTATAAGAGCAAGCAAACTATGTTTTATGCAATTTCTCCCTCATAACAATTTTGCCAAAAATGGCCACTAATTACTTGAAAATGTTAGGAGACTATAAGCACTGCAGATGTACTGGTTTTCTTCCTGTTATTTTATAATATTCTACCATTGCAGCATAATGAACATGGATAATATTAATGCTTAAATGGTAACTGAACTACTTGCTATATGTTCACTGTGCCTCTACTTCAGATAACAGTGCATTGGAATCAGAACCTTGGGTTACCTTTATTTTGAAATAACTATATTAGGCAATTAAAAATCACTTACCTGAAAAATCTTGAGTATATTTGATAAATTGCAATAAGATATGTGTAGTTATAGGTAAGGCTTATCTGATGAATGTCTTGTCTCTTAATGTAGTATGGCAGTAAGTTTTGGAATGCATTCATAGAACAAAAGGAGCTGTGTGAGTTTGGGAGACAGATTTTATCCTAAGTACTTGGAAATGTACTGCTGACTTATAGTATTTTAAGTTCACTCATCTCATATCAAAAAAAATCTACATACCAAGCAAACAGTAACAGTAGTGGTGTATCTTTTCTCTTTAAGAGTTTTACTTCTGTGAGATCAATTGCAGTGCACCATGTGTTCTGTGCTGTTTTGCAAAAGGTTTAAGCCTTCATTACTTTGCTCATTTTTGGTTAAATTACCGCTTGATTCATTTTTAAGATCTTCATGATTGAAAGACCAGTGATGGGGGGAGAATTCCTTCATCAAAATATCTTTGGATAACTTCAGTATAATAATGTAATACAGATTTAATACTGTATTAATTAAAATCAAGCACTGTCACATTTCTTTCCTAGAGCGCTGAAATATGTTAATGTTCTTGAAAGCTTTTCTTAACTTTCTGTACATGCTTTTTTCCTCTTTTATTTTTATTTATTTATTTCTTTTTACCCCTAAGGTAGGTGCATTTTCACCAACCCTTCTGACTGCACTAAGCCTGCTTCTTTTCACACAATTTGGTTCCACTGAAGACTTTCTTACTGGCTCTGCATATTTGACAGGGTGCAGAAGCTGACCTTTGGGTGAACTTCTTGTAATTTGCCTTTCCTAATTATTAATGATTTGAGAATTTATAGCAGCAGAGTAGGAGATAAACAATAATTTATGCCCTCATTAAATCCTCAGTATCTCTTTTTCATTGAACTTTTCAGTAACTGGAAAGAGCGCAGTCATTGTTCAATGTTACTGTTATCAGAATTGTCTTTCTTAAGTAACCAAATGCCTACCGAACTTCCCATTTTCTTTCATGAAAGGATTACATAGTGGCATTATTTGGAGTTGAGTGTGGTATCTGGCAAGGGTATGTTTGTTTTCCTGAAAATGGCCTTTCCTTCTAGGCTTCTCTGATGGAGGCTAGTTTGATTACCTGTTCAAACAGCCTGGCCAAAGATGCTTTTAATCAGTTTTCAGTGCAGCTCATTCTTGCACCTCTGTTTCCTATTGATAACCCACTACTTTGTCGCTAACTTGGAAGTTCTATATGTAAACTTTTATCAAAGGTGTCTAGAATACTGCATGAAGTTCTGGCCCTTGATACTACTCTGCCCCCTTTCTGAATACTCTGGTATGTTTTGCTGATTTCTGCAGTGGCTTTTAAATGCTATTTTTCGCTTGTTTGTTTTCCTCAATTTTCTCCCCTCATGTTTTATCCTACATCACAGTGCTGTTTCTATTTTTAAGCTTATATAGATGAGCCTTTATTGGTTTTTATTTTTTATTTATACATTAATAAATTTATGGACATCTCTTATGAGTGTGGTTGCTTGTTTTCTGTAAAGTTATTGTTCAGGTAATACTATAAAAGTACTGAAATTGGTATTAAAATGTCTACTCGTATCAGCCCACACTTTTTAAAATGAAATTGCAGACACTGAGGAAGTTTGAATTCAAATGTGAAGTGACATGAACCTATGTATTTAACATATGGTGGCAGCAGCTTTGCTTTTTCTGGCTGTGATCCAATCCTTGACTCTCCATTTCTGCTTCTTTGCTCATTGGAAGTTCCAGTCACTTAAGGTGGATTTAAGGAAAGGCTATTAGGAAATAAATGACAAAATAATGGTTGGAGGAATGAAAAGTGTATGAAATGTAGTCTAAACTGGGTAGTTAACTGCTTTCTGATACTCTCTGTTTCTGGATCATTAGCAGTATTCCAACAGGATTTTTTTTTAATTTCATTTTGGAAATGCTACTTTGGTTTTTGTTTGTTTTTGTTTTATGTTTTTTTTAGCATTTTAATGGTTAGGTTTTTTTTACAATTTATAAAAAAATATTTGAATGAACATATTTTGTGCAGTCACTGTGTAATGTTGCCTTATTAGTAGTAAATTTATCAAATTGTTTATAGCACCTAAATCTCTTCTACGATTATGATAATAATAGCTCTGTGTGTAACTTTGTTCCTGATCAGAACAACATGATAAGATATTAAATAGTTCCTAAATGCTTTTTTCTCTGTAGAAATATAAATAAAGCAGGTTGATTTCAGGATATTGCATTCCTCTTGGCAGCAAAGCACTATTACACTCTATATGTTCTATATACTGATATGCTCTATGCTTTTTTCTTGTTTTTGTTTGTTTGTTTGTTTTTCTCAAGGTCTGTCTTAAGCTGCTGTGCATTTGTCTTTCTACTCCTTAGGCAACACACTCCAGCTGCCTGAAGCACAAACACCTCAGTCCCAATGTCAGATGGGATTGTTCTAGAAAGATCCACTGACAGAGTGAAAGGGAGCAAGGAAATCCATCAGCTTGCTAAAATGAGGGTTAAAAAGCCTGGAAATGTTAGCATTTAAATTAGAAAATGTTGATATTCTGCCAACCGTTTACTTTCTGTGCTCAATTCTTGTGAACTGCTAAGATATCAAATTAGGCCAGTTAGCCTCTTCAAGCTATTAGGGGGAAGCTGTCTTGTCTCCTTCATTTCCCTGCTGAATCAGGAGAAAGGAACTAGCAGGCTGAGCTATGAAATGCATATTTTAAGTGGACAACTTATTTACATTTATTTTGCTCTCCTACAAGGACTGAAAATAAGTTCTAAGTTCTAAATTTGAAGTAATACTGGAGTAATTCTTCCTACTATGCATATCCTACTGCTAGAAAATAAAAATGAATGAAAAAGGAGTATTTGCCTTGAAGCATTTTATGACAGGGTATGCAGAGGAAGATGACCTGCACACTGGAACCTGTTAAACTTGACACTATCAATACTGAAATCATTGAGTACCCAAAGAACACGAGGCTCACTTAAAAATCACAAGATCAGAAGCTGTTTGTTATTTTGAGTTCCCTATATTTAGTAAGCCACTGGAACTATTTTAAAGCATTACTTAGAGCATTCATGAGAGCTAGAGAACCAAAGATAAAACCTGGAATTCTCATCTAAATGTTTCGTTTCTGAAGCATGCCCTTGTAGAAAGGCATGCGTACACTGAGACCCACTGTACTAATGCCACTTTCTAACCAGGTAGGGAAGAAGTGGACTTACGTGCTGGGCTAAGCTTTGTGCAAAAAGAGTTTGGTCCCTGCTTTCTGATACCTGTTCAGAAATAGAAGAAACAAATGGCTGCTTTGAATTTCTAGTTTTACAGACTGTTCCTCACAAGCAAAGGAATTATCACCTTTTCTGCAAAATGCTAGGATCAGTCTCTAGGATCTAACTCAAGGAAGAAACACTTATGTCTTCTGTCCAACCAAAGCTGGGCAAAGCGAGCAGACAAATGGGCACTGTGGTCGAGTGCTGTGAATATGAAGCATTCTTAGAAAAATTTCATACTGATCTGTTCGTATTTATTTTTTTTTCCCAGCAATAGAAATCTTTCAAGACAATGAGCTTGGGATTTTTATTCCCAAAATTAACATATATAATATCAAGAAGCTGTGGGCAAATTTTAATGTTTGTTTTCCTTTTTACTCTTCAAGGATATATATTACTTTGTTTTATGTTCTTTAAATGTGAGGAACTACCACAGAGATGACAAAGCTGAGCAATAGTGCTTTACATTAGTTATAATTTGTTCTATGTGGTATCTCTTAAGAAATTACAGGGGCTGAAGCAGTTTGTGGGAGAGCAATGTACATTCATTCAGAGTTTTGGATTCTTATACATTTTACTGTCAGTTCGTAAAAAAAAAATTTCTATCAAGGAACAGTCTTTAATCAGAGAAATAAACTCATGATGAGAACCTAAACTGTGAGTGAAATNTTAAACTTGACACTATCAATACTGAAATCATTGAGTACCCAAAGAACACGAGGCTCACTTAAAAATCACAAGATCAGAAGCTGTTTGTTATTTTGAGTTCCCTATATTTAGTAAGCCACTGGAACTATTTTAAAGCATTACTTAGAGCATTCATGAGAGCTAGAGAACCAAAGATAAAACCTGGAATTCTCATCTAAATGTTTCGTTTCTGAAGCATGCCCTTGTAGAAAGGCATGCGTACACTGAGACCCACTGTACTAATGCCACTTTCTAACCAGGTAGGGAAGAAGTGGACTTACGTGCTGGGCTAAGCTTTGTGCAAAAAGAGTTTGGTCCCTGCTTTCTGATACCTGTTCAGAAATAGAAGAAACAAATGGCTGCTTTGAATTTCTAGTTTTACAGACTGTTCCCCACAAGCAAAGGAATTATCACCTTTTCTGCAAAATGCTAGGATCAGTCTCTAGGATCTAACTCAAGGAAGAAACACTTATGTCTTCTGTCCAACCAAAGCTGGGCAAAGCGAGCAGACAAATGGGCACTGTGGTCGAGTGCTGTGAATATGAAGCATTCTTAGAAAAATTTCATACTGATCTGTTCGTATTTATTTTTTTTTCCCAGCAATAGAAATCTTTCAAGACAATGAGCTTGGGATTTTTATTCCCAAAATTAACATATATAATATCAAGAAGCTGTGGGCAAATTTTAATGTTTGTTTTCCTTTTTACTCTTCAAGGATATATATTACTTTGTTTTATGTTCTTTAAATGTGAGGAACTACCACAGAGATGACAAAGCTGAGCAATAGTGCTTTACATTAGTTATAATTTGTTCTATGTGGTATCTCTTAAGAAATTACAGGGGCTGAAGCAGTTTGTGGGAGAGCAATGTACATTCATTCAGAGTTTTGGATTCTTATACATTTTACTGTCAGTTCGTAAAAAAAAAATTTCTATCAAGGAACAGTCTTTAATCAGAGAAATAAACTCATGATGAGAACCTAAACTGTGAGTGAAATCCCATTGTATAACCAAGGTGACCTTTGGGCTTTTTAGCAAAGGTAATCTACCATCTTTGTTCAATAGTAAAACTCTTTAGGATATCAATTTACAGTATTATTTCAGTAGTCTCTATAAAAGTCATTAAGAGGAAAAATGTAAGATGAACTGCATAGTGTATTTGATTTTACTTCAGTATAAGAGAATAAGAGAGATGGATGGCTCTAATTTATGATTCCTTAGTTGACCCACAGTAAGCTTGTGGCTCAGGATGCTGAGTGGGCAAAGCTGCCATTTCTCAGTGCTGAGTCATAGCTCATTTTGTTCTGCTCTGTATTTGGACATCTAATTAAGATTTGCCTGCAAAAAGAGAACTGGGTGGTTTAAGATGAGTGCTGTGCCTTTGACAGATGGGCATTGCTGTCATACTCTTGGGCTTCCAAGAGTTTCATCTTGCTTCTTTTGCTTTGCAGTAGAAGGATAAATGAAAGTTTCGATTCTTCCTTACATAGATTTTTTTAAATCATATGCACAATTTTTCCCATTTGGTCAAAATGTAAACGTCTCTCAAATGAGAGCAGCCAGTGAGGATGCTCACAGGCAGTCCAAACCCAAGTTGCATGTGCCAGGCTCCTACCTGGGGGCTGCCCAAATGCTTCATGCAGGAAGCACGGTGTCCTGTCCTCTCTTACCTACTTCCGTAACAGATTTTCTCTGAACTGAAACAATGTATTTTGCTAGTTTTTAGGGTGGAGGGTGTGTAACAGGAGAGTAGGAAAAAGCAAAATGAACTTTGATTTTAATGATTAAGGTTAGAATTACACTTAAGGAAGCTAAACATTTTAATGATTTGGTGTAACTATGGAATTAGGACAAGTTTATTTTAGTACTAGTTTTATTTTTTTCTTGAATTCACTGATGAGATGTTTGTGGTCTTTTATTTGTATTAATTTCCTTTCGATTCCCTTTGCACCCTTTGTTTCTGTTAAGCCTCATAAGTCTATAATCTGTAGTGCCTTGACATCTGTCTAAACACAAATGGGGTTTCTGATGTTTCTTACACACTAAGGGAATTCATATACTTTGACCCTACCATTGTTATTAATGAGTTTGACTGACCGTGATCAGTTTCGGACTGTCTGCCTTTAAATGACTGCTTACAGTAACCTTGATGTAGAGGGCTTAGATGCTATTTTAAATTACAGGATTTAAGAAATAAGTGCTTTAAAGATGAATTTTCTTTGAAGTTAACGATAAAATGACTGGCTAGTGCACTGCTTCTATGCATATGGCTAGAAATTGCAAGACACAAATTTTCTTTTAAAACCAATAGGGGCTTGAATCAATTGAAATATCTGCTTTCTTATGTTCCAGCCACTGCTAATGAAATGGCTTTAATATTTAAGTAACTGTTTTTATGAGACTCTGTTAGGTTTTAATAGGTGTTCCTGGAGTGCAGCTGACTTGCTTTTTAATGGTTAGCTGAGACGAAAAGCTTTTATTCTTTTCCTGAAGGACCCTGAGGGTGTCATTCAACACCCCAAGGGCAAGAGGCAGAGCCTAACTCAGCAGTAGGATGCAGTGGTAAATCTGGGTTTGAGGGAGATGTAGCAGGCTAGATCTCAACTGCACTCATTATCTACTTTTGTTGAACTCTATTTTTTTCATGTCCATAACAGAATCAGATGGTATTTCCTACCAGTTGAATTTGAAAGTTAACTATTAATGCAAAGGAATTTCTTTAAGTGCTTTGAGCTCAGCTAACTTTTGTGTGAAAGATGATTCTAAGGAGCCATCTTGCTGGATATTAAAAACAACTTTCAGAAAAATCACAAATGATTTATTTTACACACCCACAAACACCATAAGACATGATGTCTTATGTCACAGTAGATCTCATAGTGAGACTTACTGTCCTGCAATCCTAGTCCTGGTAAGCAGCCTCTCTAGGAGTGAATGAACACAGTTTTCATGTTAGATGGGAAAAACAAAACTGAACCATCATTTCTACTAGTGTACAGTTGAGTTGTGTATATTTTATAGTGGCATTATCTTACTTCTTTTTTTGTTGGTTTAGGAGAAAATTGGAGACTTCTCTCTGTTCTAAAAAAAACAAACAAAACTCTGCCACCAACAAAGAAAAACAAAGCAGCAATAATTTATTCTTCCTGAGATGGTGAACCTTTTATTTTATTTTTGGGTTAACCACTTACATTCAAGAAAGAATGTATATTTATATTCTACCCTAAAATGTAGGATTCCATTTGCTAGTTAAATACTGTCTGCCGTCTTTCAGTAAGGAATGCTGAAGTATCATTTCTTCCCAACAGATGTTATAGCTCCTGTCCAAAGAGATGCAGTGCTAATGGGACTCTAAAACATCACTGAAGGTGAGGCCTCCGAAGTCTCGTGAAGTATAAAGTTGGAGTAACTGCCAAGGTTGGTCTGTATTTTCCTATTTATGTTCAAAATGGAATATGGGAAAAGCATGTACATACTGGAGCTTTCTAATGATATGACTCACAGTCCTGGGACAACTTCTTGTACATAGATTATTAGTATTAAAATTTCTAGGCAATATTGGTTAGAGAAATATGTGTATTCACTGGAAGGGTTTTTAACATGGAGAATGAGCTATCTGAAAAAACCGTAGATTTTATGAAGTAACTGCTTTTCATGAGCAATAGATGTGTAATTCAAACGTAAGCTACCTGCACAAAATACATAAACTTCATGCATTATTCTGTGATCCAAGGAAAATTGATGCAAATAAATAAAATAAAAAGTAATAAATAAATAACAAATAAATAAAAAGTACTTCACCTTTTTAATTACTACAATTTGATTTCTAAAAGTCCAATCAGCAGAAAGATTGTTCTTCAGTGAGGATAATTGATGTGTCTAGAAAACATTTTCATAAAAATACCTTAGAAGTGTGTTTACATCTACTTAAGATCAAGTTTGCTGAAAATAGGTAAAAACTACTGTCTTTGACCTAATGTTTGGCAGAGAAAATACCATTTTTTAATAGGAATGTTTAAACACATAAATCTTTGGTTATAATAAAGTATCTACAATATCTACTGTAAAAATTGTATTCTAGACAACTAAACAACTCAGAACTTAAATCTATACTGTTTTTTTCCTCAGTTTTGACATTTTTCCCCATGCTTTCAGCAACCACTGTTGTTGACAAAGTGCTTATGATGTTTTTCCTTTTCACAGAAGTGTTGTAAATGCTGCTTTAGGGTTAATTTTCTGAAGTGATGTTTTGAACTGTAGTTATTTTTATAAGTCACTAGGCAGTATAAACCAGACAAACTAACAAAATGTGAAATATTGTGGCTGCTGGGCATAGATTGAAGGCTAAATATAATTAAATTGAAACAACAGGATGAACAATGTCATACTCAAAATAGAACCCACATAACTTATAGTCTAGCTTGAAGCACTCAGTCTTACTCTTCCAGCTCTAGCATATTGAGCAGTGGACACTTAGTGGTTATTATTTTCACTATTACTAGAAAAAGGAGTTTAGTAAGAGAATTTATTGGCTTTCTTAAATGTAAATTAGTCAGTTTAGTATAGAAGCTAATTACTGTGGAGCTTTACTTGTTAAACATGGGGTAAAAGTAAAGTATATTTGAGCCGAAGACACAGGGAATAGCTCGTCCCTTTCAGTATAAATCTCTCAGGAAGATCAAGAAAGCAAAGTGGAATTTGGTTTCTGATGTAGTTTCCCCAGATTGTTAATCTTAGTGACACAAGGAGACATATGGTTGTGGGTTTGTTTTTTCATTTGTTTAAAGCAAAGTATCCATGTGTGACTTCTCTGGGCATTCAACTGATCTGGGTTTCTTCACTCTGTGGTAAATGTCTTTCTCAGCAGTGGCAACCTGCCTGTATTTAAAGGGTATCTCAGCTGTAGAGGAAGTAGTAGAGTACTTAGCATGTGCAGGACGACTGGGGGATCAGGTCCAGCCAGCAAGAAAGGCAGGTCCTGTTTGACCAACTTGATCTTCTATGATTGGGTGACCCAACTGGTGAATGGGGGAAAGACTGTTGACATGGCCTACCTAGACTTCACCAAAGCCTTTGACACTGTCTCCCACAGTATTCTGGAGAAGCTGGCAGCCCATGGCTTGCACAGGTGTGCTGCTTGCTGGGTAAAGATCTGGTTGGATGGCTGAGCCCAACAAGCAGTGGTGAATGAAGTTAAATCTAAATGGCGATCAATCATGAGAGGTGTTTCCCAGAGGTCAGTACTGGGGCCTGTCCTCTTCAGTATCTTTATGGGTGAGCTGGATGAGGGCACTGAGTGCACCCTCAGTGAGTTTGCAGATGACATAAAGTTGGGAGGAAGTGTTGATCTGCCTGGGGGCAGAAAGACCCTATAGAGGGATCTTGGACAGGCTGGATCTCTGGGCTGAGGCCAATAGGATGAAGTTTAACAAGACCAAGTGCTGGGTCCTGAACTTTGGCCAACGCAACCCCAGACAGTGCTACAGGCTTAGGGCAGTGTGGCTGGAAGACTGTGCAGAAGAAACAGACCTGGAGGTGTTGGTTGATGCTCAGCTGAACGTTAACCAGCAGTGTGCCCAGGCGGCCAAGAAGGCCAATATCATCCTGGGTTGTATCAAAAATAATGTTTCCAGCAGGAGCAGGGAGGTACCTGTCCTCTGTATTCAGCACTAGTGACTGAACTGTGGTCAGTTTTGGACCCCTCACTACAAGAATGATATTGAGACCCTGGAGCATGTTCAGAGAAGGGCAATGAAGCTGGTGAGAGGTCTGGAGCGTGAGTCTTGTAAGGAGTAGATGAGGGAACTGAGATTATTCAGTCTGCAGGAAAGGAGGCTCAGGGAAGACCTTACTGTTCTCTACAGCTACCTGAAGGGAGGTTGTGACAAGGTGGTTTTCAGCCTCTTTGTGCTATAGCTGTGAAAACCACGTTCACAAATACTTATTACAGTGGCTTGACTTTTGCTAAGTTATATGAAGAATTCAGGTTCATCTCTACCTATCCAAAATACATTTGCCTGAAACTATTAAAAGTGACCTGTATAAGGTATTTGAGGATAAATATGAAGCCACTTGCCCACAGTTTCAGCAAGTGAGGAATCTGATGTTTTTTATGTGTGTGTCAATGTACAAGTATGCACACACACATACACTTAATCATTGCATTTTATGGACAATTGACTGCATATTTGTGTGTATATCTATATATGTTTGTATATATGCGTATTTCTATTTTTTATTTTTTTTTTATTTGTTCATACTTGCAGAATTACTAGAAAGATAGTTTGCTATTCAAAAAAAAAAAAAAA
>VXAB01003849.1:48535-110475 GCA_013399175.1 Odontophorus gujanensis | reverse complement strand
AAAAAAAAAAAAAAAGAAAGAAAAAAAGAAAACAAATGGAGTAAACTCTAGAAGGCCGGAAAGGTTTGTTTAGCTTTCAGGTAGAATAAACATGTCAAGTTAAACATCCTAATGTAGGCAATTTGGTTCAGCTCTGACATTTTTGCCTTTGGCAGTGATTGGAGAATTGTGGTTTATGTCACAATCAACCACCTACGCTGCCTAATTGTGATCCTGAAATTTCCATAATCAACATGTTTTATTTTGTTTTGTCTTTGAAATGGAAACCTCATTAGACTGCTTGTTTTTAGCTACTTAATATTTTCCACTCTTCTAAAATGTTTATACCTAGCTTAAAGTAATGAAAAATTGCCCTTCTGAGAGGCAAATGTAATTTACATTGAACTCTTTGAGATAATTCTTTCAAAAATACTGCAGGCTCTGTCTGTAGTTCCTCTTCTCAATTGAAGACCTTTCCTGGAAATCTTTCCTGTATTTTACTAACTATTCACAAACTCCTAGGGAAACCAGTATGTCATTCCCTATGAGGTATCAGGCTAAAAGCAGTGGTGCAGAGTGAAAGGATGAGAAACAATGAGCATAAATTTAAAGGAGAAAGGTTCAAAATGGATTCAGTGTTTTTATCTATACATGTATTTTTATTATTATTTTCTTTTGCAACCTGGAAGACAGTGAAGCTATGGCACAGGTTGCCTAGAAGGATTAAGCAATCTCCATCCTTTGAGGGTTTCAGAATCCAACTGCCTATAGTTTAAGCAAAGTGAGTTGAACCTGCTCAGAGCAGGAGTTTGTACCAGGAGCTTCCTGAGGTCCCTTCCAGCTTGATCATTCTGGGACAAGTCAGCCAAGTTGAACAAACATGCAAAATCAAACTTTTTTTTTTTAATGTGAGGAATGTGTACATGCTATGTGTGAAACACTTGGTCTGAAATTTAAAATCATTGATAACAAAGCTATACCTGAGACATTTCAGTATAATGGGCAATTAAACCTGTGCCAATTTATGAAATGTATAAAATTTATAAAAAAGAAGGCACTTTCTTCCCTTTACAGCTGTTCACTTTTGGGAGCTTTTCTGCTTTTCCTGCCTTAAAAGCCTGTTGCCCTCTTTCCTCTTTCTTTCTTGCTGAATCAGATGTGGAAGCACACTTCTCAGAATTGGTCGTATTTGTCGGCACACTGCAACTTAACAAAAAAAAAAAAATGTTAATTGCAGAGATTTGACAACTGCTTGTAAGATGCACTACTGTTCTGTTTGTTGATTTAGGACTTACTGAGGCATGCATTTATATGCACCTTTAAGGAATGTTCTTTAGTCTCATTTAGGGCTAAACAAGATGAGGATGGACTTAGGTATCTACAGACCACTTAACTGACTGTGAAATGGCTATACCATGGGTGTCCAACCTTTTGGCTTGCCTGGGCCAGATTGAGTGTAGAGCTATTGTCTTGGGCTGCATATACGCTCTGATAGTAATGCCTTCTATTTATTTCCATTGAAATTAGAACCAATACAAAGAGCACAATAGCACTATTTGATAGAGTGCATTCTCAGCTACAGAACACTACCTGTCAACATAGTCATCATCATTAGCTGTGCATTTTTGCCAGCGATTAACAAGAGCCTGCATGCCATGCTCATAAAAATCTGTTCCAGCAGAGGTGATCCACTGTAGCCAGTGCTGAAACAAACCACCCACCACCTCACTGTGTTAGTATCCACTATTTGGTCTCCAGAAACATTCAGCAAGTGTCCATGAATGTCAATGAGTGCAATTTTTTCTGCATGGAGGAATTTAGTTCCATGTCTTTGTTTCATATGCACTTCCATGTCAGACTGCCCCTCTGCTGCCATCTGTCACAACAAAATGTAACAGAATATTGGTGGGAATGCTCAGTCTCCACTGCCATCCCACCACCATCCACCTGTGATTTTATGGGCCAGCATAATAAAACAGGAGGCAATACTTTCTGAGCAGTTACCATAAAATACATGATATCATTAATATATAAGTAATAAAACATTTTAATTTTTAGTATTTTTCTTAAAGCATTAAAAAGAGACTAACAAAACCATTTATCTGGTGGTGTATCTGACCTTCTTTTTGAGAAACTAACATATCATCTTGTTCAGTGGCAATGGTTTCAGTTCTTAGTGAGCTCTCAAGGTGTTTATCAGAACATCCTTGACAATTGTTCAGAAATGTACGTACTGCCAAAAAGTGATGATGTGAATAAGCTGTGATTGTGAAGCAATGGATATTTCTCTCTGGTAGGAGAGGTCTTACACAAGTCTGGTAAAGAGGCATGATCGAATATTTGAGCTGAATATCTGATTGCAGCTCTGTACATTGCATTTGAAAGTTTGCAGCTAATGTGTTAATATCAGCTGAAAATGGTGTCGCAAACATAAATTGATCATTTTGCTTGCAATCTTGAAACCTATTCTCAAACTCCTTTATCAGAATGGAAAGCGCAGCTGCATATTCTTCACTGTTCAGGGCACTGTTTTTAGTCAGTGTAACAAAATACTTAAAATGATTTGCCATCACTTGAGTCAACACTGCACAGCTCTGCCCTCCCCATGCCCTGCTTTCAGTCAGTACAGTGTTAATAGTGCACTAATGGTTTGGTTGATGATGAGCAATGGGTGCGTGTCTGGGGCCACTGCAGTGAAGAGCCAATGCCTTTATAGCACGAGGCGGGGAGCAGGCTGTGTGCTGGCCACGGGTTGGACGTGCCCGACTGCTATACCATACCTATAAGCACTAAATGCTTGAAGCTTCTATAGTGCGAATTGATGGAGGGGGAATAGCAGTAGCATAACCAAGAGTAACCTTGAGTGCTGAATGGTGTTCTGCAGGACAAAACTGTAGCTGTCTTCAAGCAACACTTTTTAACACTTCTTGTTTCTTCTCTCTTGCCCCTTCCCTAAGTCTGAGGCACTCATCTACCAGCTTTCTGCTTCTGATGTTAGGGTCAGAGTCAAGCTGCAGGTACATATAGTGTAGGCACCAAAACACAGGACTGGGAAGTGGGGACTGAAGAGTGAGGCTCGATGTGTGAAAGTTAACAAATTACATGCATTAACTGCAGCTCTGGGCAGACTTCAAAATATTGTATTGGAAGGACAGGGGAACTGTTCTTGCTACATTGCCATATTACTTTTGTAGTTGCATGTAATTCCTTAGCGTTATAAAAGTGGACAGAGACAGCATTTCAAGTTCTTTTTAACTTGTATTCATGTTACTGTATACGCAGGCCAACTGATAACAAAACAGTACCCAGTTTGCCTCTATTAGTGAATGTGCAGCTGGTAATGTAAGAACTATTGAACTCAAGGAGAAAGATGAGAGATATAATTGCATGAGAGAGTGATTACAGAACAGAAAAGGAAGCTAAGTGAAACTGAAGGAACATCATCTCTTTACTAGAAAGGATGTGGTATCACTATTGTAGAAGGGTTTAATTCTAATTCTGAAAGCTTTGCACTTCTCGGCTTCCTTGGAAATGAATCCTGCTCTGTTTGTGCAGACCCTTCTTCCTTCCTCTTAACTTGAATTCCATTCAATCTTTTGTCTGTTAGTCTGATGAATTTTCCTCTTTCCCAGTTGATTATACTTCTTAACGTAATTGCTGTATTATTTCTTTTTGAAGTCTGACTTATGATTTAAATTACACAAGAAAATCTGAGATATTTCCTTGAGCTTTCAACTGACAAGAAAAAAGTGCAGCCACACCATTTTCTCTCTCGTGATATAATCAAGTTTTGTTGAGTTTTAACTAAATTGAATCTTACCTTCTTTTTGTAATTAAAATAAGATCCCCATTTTGCCCTTGAACCTTTTTAAAATTGTGATAATGATATCAAAACAGGCTTAAACTTAATCTGTAGCTTTCTCAGCTCTCACTCCCAGGTACAGGAGTGTAGAGTTTTTAGCTAATGAATGTATAAATATGTGTGAGAGTCTGTGGATACGTATACATTTACAAACTATGTGTATATAATGAATAAATGCATTTTTCCCCTGACAGGGTAACCACAAAATAAAATTTCTGTTGTGAATGGACTTTATTTACTTAGCTTATTTTATTTTTTTGCTTACCAAAGGAAAGAACTGAACTGAACTGTAGTTTACTCATCAGTAACTTTTGTCTCTGAAGGGTGTCAGGGGGCAAATATCTTTTGGGCATTGCATTGCTGCAGTCATTATTTAACACCAAGGTCTTACTGGCCCTTTATTTAGCTGTTCTGAGTCTGCTGCTACCACACAGGAGTTGAGATAAAGGATGCTTCTGTGAGAAATTCTATTTTTTTACTTTCTATGACGTAGGCAAAACAAGTACATTTATGAGTAGAAAAAAATGGGGATAGAGGGGATAACACAGTGTGGTGATTACAGCTTCCAAGTCAGTTTGTTTGCAGTGTGCACTTGGCACCTCATTTCTCCAATGAAAAAAAAAAAAAAAAGAAAACAAAAGGAAAGAAAAAGAAACTTGTTAACAAGAATTCTCCAATAGTCAACACAAAACCAAGGAAACAAACTAAATGACCAGTTAAGAAAAAAATAAAATTGTGTTTCTTAGTGCTGGTTTGATCTGGAGCAGCTGCAGTGGTAATGAGAAGGCTCTGTGAATGTTTGGCCTCTGACTGTCATGAATGCTTACTGCACAGTAAATAATACTGGGGGAAACCTAGCCCTCTATCTTGTCTCTGAAATGTCTTTTTTTTTATTTTATTTTTATGTTAGTGTAACACTTTTATATAGATAATCTCAAACACAGAGTTCATCCAGAAAAGAGATCTAATTTTCCGTTGCTCCATGAATGCCCACAGACGTTGTTAGCATCCCCAAGTAGAGTCTTTTCTGTGATCTGTACATGCCTTAAAGTACTTCTACATGAATTAAGACTTTGATTTATATTGTTTTGAGAAAATCCTGCCCTTTCTCTCATATGCATGTGTAAAGATATTCTGAACTCTGTAATTGCTGAGCATACCCAGACCCACATGGATCAGGGTCAGTTACACTGCTCAAACCCACTATAGAAAACTTTGTTAGCCTCAGAAAGAAATGTGAAGGCTACATACACAGTTACACAACAGAGCTCTTCTCAGACAGGCAGGCTGACGTGGCTGTTGTGATGTGACTGTTGTGACATGACTTGTTTCAGCCCATTTCCACACTGACCCTCAATTGTGGACTAATTGATCTGCTCTCACAGTGGAGTAATTATTCCCAAATGAAAATTTACTTCTATTTTCCCAGAATAGATTGAATGGTTGGGAAAGAGGGGCTCTCGCGTTATTGCTGAAATAGTATTGAAATAGGCAGTCTCTAGCATGTATAATGAAGTACGTGCTAGTGCAGTACCATGAAGAGCTGAGTGAGACTCACTGAATTGAAGAATCAGTTTTGAAGAAAGCAAGTATTACAAGGGATTGGAGCTCTGTTGAAAAATTTAACTGTGCAACACAGTAAATTAATTAAAATAAAGCAATGTTTATAGTATGGAATGGAAATGTTTGTACTGGTTGAAATAGAGTTCAGATCCCCATGTGTCTTAAAATATACAAAAATATCTGAATTATTACTGATGTGTAGCCATATTGGACATCTCAGTGTCTTTGCACTTGGATGGGACCTAAGATGGGACCTATTCTTACACTGCAAAGATTTGAAGGTTTGTATATAGCTTTCACATAAAACATAAAGCTGTACTAATAGAAACTCAGAAAGCAGTTACATCTGAGTTGTCTTTCAGTCTCTGGAAAGAATAGATCTATTTTTTCTCACTAACTGTTGTCTGTGTTTACCTGAACATGTCAGATCTTGTGTTTTGTTATAGCTTCTGGGAGTGAGAATCACACTGTTCTTCCTGTTTCACAATGGTGAGCACTCTTGTAACAACCTTTCTTCATTATCCCTTCTTGCCTTTCTTTGCCTGTAGTATTTGTTTTTTTTTATAACCCTTAACTTAAAAGAATACAGTTTGTAGAGAATAAGTTATGTAAAGCCCAACTGAAAACGTGGGCAACATTTTTATGACCACTGCATTACCTCTGCCTTTATTTTAAGAGATCATTTTGGTCAGCTTTTGATCAGCCCTTCTGATCCGTGTTTGCAAAGCACCTATGGAGTCTCTTAATGTATGGCTGGGACTCCTAGACATAGTAGATTCAGGATTTTTGTAACATACCAAGGTTCTCTGCCTAGCAGGTGTAGTGTTTGTGGTTTGTCTGCTTGTCGGAGAACATTATGCTCACATTTAACTTGTCAGTAGTGATTAGACATCTTGTTGGATCTCAGCCATACCTTCCATATCTCTGTCACTACTGTGAATGTGACTGCATGGAAGTGTGAAGAAAAATTTGATTTGAGGATAATTTGGTGGAACTTGATTAAAACACAGTTGATGCTGCATTTTCCTTCTAAACTTCCTTGAACAGTCCACAGTATTCTTTGGGAATCTCAGAATACAACACTGAGTGTGCCTGAAGAACACAAAGTAAGATACAAACGCTGAGGAAAAAAAGAGAAAAAGACTGCAAAATGGAAACTTTCTTCTATGCTGCTTCTTCAAAGTGATTTATTTCTATGCTACCTGTTGTAATTTTAGCACTGGTTGAAGTGACATTTCTAGAAAACTACTTCACTCTGTGTTTTGTTTACATCTTTTTCATGTCTGATTGACAGTCCCAACAAGAAATAACCATGAAAAATTCATGAGGTCAATCCCCAAGTGATTCAGAAAGGACTTTCATGGGATTAGACAGTGGCAGTTAAATTTCCTGGAGCACAAGTGTGTTTTGAAGAAAGGGATAAAAGTGCATTATTCTCAAAACAATCCTGACTGAAATATAAAAGATCATTTTTGGTGAATAATTAGAAAAAATGTCCCAAAACTGTCTTTAATGGTATAGCACAGAAAGCAGTATTACTAGAGACAAGATAAATATTTTTGTTTTGTCTACAGATAAGTGAGGGATGAATCTTCTCTTCATAGGATGATAACTTGTGGTTTTGGAGAACAACCCAGTAACTTTGGCTCATCGAGTAAGGAGAGAACAAAACTATTAACTAAGTCTTGGGATATTTTTGTGTTATGACATGAAAGTTAACTCTTGTATTTTCCTTCGTTTTCTCCTTGTATAGGAAAGGGTGTTTTCTTTCTCTTTTCTGGTTTTGTTTTATTTAACAACTGACAGGGAAATATCAGGGAGTTGACAGAGAATAATGTGTGTGACTGCCATTAATTTCTATTTGTGATCCCTATTGCCAGGAGATAAAGTGCTCTTTGTTCCTATGTATTGCGAAGCATGCAGATGTATAGTTACAGAAAAATGAGGGTGCATTCACTTCCTGTCTATAATTCATTGTTTTGTGCTGCAGTCAAGTACTGGGCTTGAACTAGCAGGAGGTAAACACGTGTCAGGAAACCAAATCTCTGTGATGATCTGCTGGTGCTTATGGAGGAACTTTCTGATAAAGAACGTGGCAATAGAAATTCAACTGTAATGACGTCACGTACCCAGAGAAACACTGGTTTGTGGGCTCCAAGGATAACCACGTAGTGTTTCTCATGATGTATATGAAAATGGCTCTGTTTTCAGTCTCTGTTTTCAGATACTAAGAGAAGAGATGAGAAGCACAGAAACATGTGTGCCCAAGGTGTCTGGCCAGGATCCTTGCATGTGGCAGCGGTGCTGGCTATTGAGTCTTGACTGCATCATTCAGGTTTCTCTTGGATGGTGACAATTAACTGTTTTGGCAGGTCTTCTATGTTCCTGAGGTGTCAACAGTTATGATGTGAGATTTGTCTTAATCTCACTTACTTATCCTGCATAGATCTTGAATTGTCTTTTTTTGTTTCTGTTTGTGGTCACTTTATGGCTGCAGTTTGCCTTCCAGCTGGGATAACAGAATGAGAAATGATACAGATTGCTTCATCCTGTTGCAAACTCTGGTGCTTGCCACTTTGATTGCCGGCAGTCAGATTATCAGTACTTGCCACCATTCTAACTCCCAGCATTTCCTCTGGTGCTTTTACACACAGATGTTTCCATTCATGCTTCATTCAGACCACCTTGCTGTGTCTGTTGCAGATATTTACATTGATGTTTCTTGCTCATTGGTGTTACATTCTGCTTTCCTTCACAAAATTGTTCATTGAGAGTGCTTAGAAGAAACGCGTGTTTGATAACAGAGGATTTGTTGAGCTGTTAGGTTAAAAAGGCATTGACCCCTTTGAGCATGGTCTATGCTGTTGGCACCTGCAAGCAAGTTTCTTCATTCTTAGTAGCTCTGGAGAAACTTCTGTCAAACTCTGTTGAAGTGGGTTGGGCAGCTGCCCACAAGGAGTCCTGCACATCCCTTTTTGCTCAGCTAGCAGTAAGTTTCCAGTGCTTGCAAAATGAAGGAGCATTAGTAACTGTGAAGAATCACTTCACTGCCAACAAGTTCTCTTTCATCTTCCTGCCTTCATTCATCTCAGTGTCGTATTTCGTTTTTACAGTGTAGGTGAGATTTTTTTAAACAAGAAGTTGAATTTGGTATTTCAGGATCACTATGAGTAGAGAACTTGCTGCCATGATGGCTGTAAACCTTTAGAAACTGCTTTATCCAGAGGAAGAATGTAACTTTTGAGTCAATAATTCACATGGAAACTAAGTTTTGTGTTTTCTTGGATTTGTTTTGGGTGTTGTTGCTGTTTTTTAAAAGATCTCTAGTATTTATGATAGTTGTTCAAACTAATTTTGAACAGTCAGGGCATTATCAAATTAATTATCTTAATGTTAGTGCTTTCTTTGTGCTTTGCTTCTGTGTCTGTCTACACTTGCCTATGGTTCTGTTACAGCACAGATAGGTTTTGTATCTTAACAGTTTTGGTTTTATTAAATAAAGTGTTTCTTTCTGTGCAAGAAAAAGAAAGCTCCCTTCTCATGATATCTTGGCAGTGTGTATTCTCTTCCCATCTACTTCTCTCTGACAATCATCCTTGCTCTTCAGCATGGCTATTTTGGTTCTGCTGAGATTGCCTTTTTCAAATAACTGGTGTATAAATAACACAGAACAGAGTTGCTGTGTTTAGTTTGTTCTGGGAAAGATTCTAATATCTTTGAAGAAAAAGGTTGCAAAACAAATTCCCCGTTATCATTCATGTGGCATTTACTGTTTCTGCTACTGCTCAGTTTATTTAGATCTGCAGGTGTCTAAAAATGATTTTTACGATTAGCTTATTCTTGACTGTTCTCAGAGCATCTGGATTGCCTGCTGTTGTTTTAATCAAATTCGCTTTCTGCCTTTCAGCACGCTCTCCATCTTGTTCATTACAGAGAAGAGTTTAGTTCTTTAAAATGAGAGGAAGCAGAGGGTATGAGCATTTTGATACTTTGAGCATGAACTCAGCTATTCCACAGAAAGTCTCTGGAGTGGTGCTGGTGGTCTGAGGCGTCCCACAATTGGGTGGTCTGCAAAACAGCCCGCCTTGAGTCTGGGTGAAGAACAAGAAAGAATGCAATTACAGACTAATTAGAAATCCAGATTCTCTTCTGCCAAATCTGAAGTTTCATTTTCTGCCTCAAAAGTGAAACAGATCTTACAAGCACTTAAAAACCGACTTGCTAGCAAAGAAATGACATAGTCCAAAATAGCTGGTAATGAGGGAATATATTTTCTCCTTGATTCACATCTGCAATCCCTAACTACTCACCTGCTAACTACTTTGGAGGGAAAATAGAGTCCCATCACAAAGAGTTTCTCCCACAAAACCTTTTTTAAAAGGAATCTGTTCCAAGAAAAAGGTTCTTGTTCCCCTTTGACTCCTAAGTTTTTGTTTGTTTGTTTGTTAATTTCCTCTGCTTGTTGTTTCTTCTGGTTTTGCTGCACTGTTAAGAAGTGAGATACTGTGCTCTGGGCATTATGACAACTGTCCTTTCTCGAGAAAAGACAGTTGCTTATAAATATGATTCATGACAAATCCATGCTTTGAGGCTGGCTGTGTATTTGCTTTGGGTGTTGTCTAAGGGTTTTAGTAGTGCCTAAAAACAGTTTGCAGAAAGATCAGTTTACTAAATGGGTCTGGCAGAGGTTTTCTTCAGATTCATTACCTATTTTTGGATTGTAGGAAAGCATCTCTCTTCAAATACATCATTAAATTCCTAGTGGAAATATTTGTCAGATGTTCACAGTCAGCTTTTATATTTAATGTCTACATAAATGTTAAGTAAATTTTATTGATTATTTATGTTAACTCTAGCTGTAGATGTCTCTGTTCATTACAGGGGAGTTGGACTAGATGACTTTAAGGGTCTCTTCCAACTCAAAAGATTCTATTCTTCTAATTATACAATCAATAACCTTTTTAAATGTCAATTCCCAAATTGCACAGTTCTCAGATCATTTAGAAGCTGAACCATTGTCCCATTAATTTGGAAAGAATTCCTTTGATTTAGTTATCCCTCTTGAATCTAACCAAGGAAAGTAAAAAGCAGCAGTACCATGTTGGGCTGTGTGACTCATGAGCAGGAAGGAATATTTGACCTTGCATAGCTACTCTTCACTTCCTATGTCTCATTCACTGTCATATGATTAAGTATCTATGAGTCCTGTTAGAACTAAATTGTGGATAATGAATTTCCAGAATAGGAAAAACTCAGTGCTTCTCATAGAGAAAGGAGCATAAAGAATATCTCAGAGTGATTGAGGAAGATCTGTTTTAAGACCTAATCTTTCTGTTTTAGTATCCTGCATATGAATCTGTTGGCAGATGGCCAAGCACTGTCCAAATGAGACTGTTTACAGTAATGTGAGAAGATTCTGTGAGAGAGGCCTTCTTAATCAAACCAAGAGGAAATATTACAAACAAAATTAGGATCCGGCTCCCACTTGCATTTGTTTCCTTCCTCAAAGTTTTGCAAGAGATACTGTGGGTGCAATTAAGTTAAAACTTATTTTAAATAAATATTGGTATTTTGTCACTGTGTGTATGATTGGTATACTCTGGATGGGTAATTGACTACTAAAAAAAAAGAGCAGCTTAAAATATTGAAAGCTGGTTAACACGTGAAGATGAGGTTGTCATATAAGTGCCACTGTGGCAGGTTGGGAATAGCAGGCAGTAATCCTGAGCCATAGTAGAATCAATAATTCCATATGGGATTTGGAGAAGTCACCTAATGCACTTGCTTGCATTGGGGCAGGATTGAATTCATTCTGTGGAGTTTCAGACAATATGGTATGGAAAATGTTAGTTTATTTGCAGAACACCAGAATTTCAGTTCACCCAGATTACAGAACTAGTTGGTGTATTTATAACTTAAGAAGACTGGAGGAACTTGTGCTTGGAGTACTTGCCTGAGTTTAGTATCTGCACAACTAATCCTGTGTTTCATCAGATACTTTTGTTGATTCTGTCTTGTACTGCACAGTGTTATTAAAAGGACAGAACTAGTTGTGAGCATCTCTCAGGCCCACACAGATCACTGGTGCTGTACAAAGATGCTAGTTTTCATCCTTTGAAAGATGATGTGTTCTCAGTGGTGTACGTAACTTAGTAAGTTTGATAATTCACAGGCAAAACAGTACAAATAGTGTATAGTGGCAGTATCCTCTTTTCCTGATGCTATCGTTGCTGTTGCTGGTTTTATTTTGAAATCTCATGGTCAGATTTGATGAGTGTTTGATATTTGTTGTCCTTCTATCTTTTTTTCTGTGACCCTTTTCCTATAGCTACCACTAGAAATACAGTGAGGTATCTGCCCACCAGTAACACTGATTGCAGCACGGTTCCTTGCTTGTTAGCACCTGTTAAGAAGGACAATGATAATTTGCATTTCTAAGGGCAAATGTGAAGAGCGATATTTGAGGTTTATGTGGTGTGAGTTCTTTGTTTTGTTTTGAATTCCGTGCACATAGTCGGTGTTAGCTTCCTTATGTTCCTTTTTCAACGAAGGAACTTCAGCTATTGAACTAGTGACACAAACTAAGCGTCTTTTACTATTGCTGCTGAAGTCTACTCGGTTTAGCCTGAATCTGAAACCCTTTGTGATAGTTCAAGGTACAATTAATGAATACATTTTTTCTCCCGTGTTCACTTCATTTCTTGAAGTTCAGGTGTTTTTGTATGTGCTTTGTCATGCCCTGTGGCTAGCTGCTTTAGTGAGTCTCAGAGATAACGTTTGTGTGAAGCTATTATCGGTAGTATGACTTTGTTTTTTCTCTCTCTTCTTAATAAGCTGTCATGGATTCTACCCTACGGCCAGCTTAGCGTCACAATTAGTCTAGTAATATGCCTACGTTGCTCTTTATTCTCTCCTTCTAAATCCGGTAGCCCTAATGGAAGAATTTCTATTTTATATTTGTGTAATCGTGACTTCTTTAAAGGTTTTTCATTTTCCAGTATTGTCATCTTGCTTAAAAACAATCAGGGAAATGAAATAAAATAACAATGCAGCAGCAACAACAACAGCAAAAAACAGTGCAGTAGTGATGATCACCCAGTATGCAATCATGGGCATGAGTAAATTCAGCATATGCCACAGGTACACTGCAGCTATTTTTCATTCTAATTATATCAGAATTTACCAGCCCAGTCAATACATGGGTACAAATTCTTCCTGTTATTCACCAGTTCTGAATCTCGTCTCTCAAGCTGAATTAGGTGGCTTCTTGTGTCATATCTCATTTCATCCTTTTTAAGTGGATGCCATAAGGTATGTTAGCCATGGCTTCCTTTGCCACTTCCATTCTTAATGAGCCCAGGGCAGATCGGTGAGTTCCCTAAAAGCTCAGTGGTGAATTGATTGCTTTCAATCCCTCTTGAAAGAGATTGTTTTGTTACTGTGTTAACCGAGGGATCTCATTCTGACAAATTCAAGTAAGCGTTTGCTGATTCATGTAAAACATAGATTCTCAGCTTGGTATAGTTTGACATTGGTAGTAACTAGGTTCTTCTAAAGTAACTTCGATATTGAGCCTTTCAGCAGAGGTCTATGAGAGCAGGTTTGGCACTGGACAAACAAGTAGTAGTTGTTGTTCTTTGTGTTTTAAGGAAGTATCTGAATGAAAGCTATCATTTTATCTTTTATTTATTTAATTTTATAGAAATCCTTAACTTTGAGCAACACATTGTGATATTCTTTAATATGCTCCCAGTAAAATAAATAAATAATAAAAATCTCCCTTCAACGAAATTAATTAAGGTTCAAGACGTTCTGTACAAGAAGTGCTTTTGTGTGTGTGTTGGTTTTTGTTTGTTTGAGTGGTCACTCTTTTGTTTATAAATCTGTTAAAAATTAAGACAGTAGCATTTTCAGTTTTTAACCGTACACTGAAGGCAGAATTTCCACTGATTTTGCTCCTTATTATTACATTCTGGGAGTTAAACTAACCAGAGTAAAGTAGGGAAGTCAGTAGAGGACATTATTCAATTTCTAGCACTACACGTCTGACTAAGATGTAAAATATGAAACCAGATTTTTTAAATGATGAGTAGGACTTCTGGCCTAGTTTGTAATAGATGGAAGGCTCACTATTCTCTCTGCTCATACTTTCTGCTTTATTTATTGTATTGACACAGACTTGACAGGAAAAACTTCTTTACAGAAGGGGTTGTTAAGTGCTGGAATAGGCTCCCCAGGGAGGTGGTTGAGTCATCATCCCTGAATGGATCTTGTTTTGGATGTGGTGCTCAGGGACATGATGTAGCAGTGGGTTGTTAAGAGTTAAGGTAGTATGGGTGGGTTGCAGTTGGACTTGAGGATCTTGAACATCTTTTCCAACCTGAGCGATTCTATGATTCTAAAGTAAGTAGTCAGAAAACTTTTGGGAACTTACTGGGTTTTGACATAGATGGGGCAGTGGATCTGGGGCTCTGGTGTTGTTACTCACTTTTTCTAAAATATTTTGATTCCAGGGAAAGCTAAAACCAATGTGGGCTGCTTCAGCTTATGAGCAGTGTACTCACTCCCTTTACAAAATTTATTGTCAGAGTATACTCTGTGAAAATCCTCCAGCAGTACGCAGATTAGTGAAAGGTTTAACAAATGATGAGCTGTCCTACCTGAAAGGAAATAAGCTCGCAGTAGTCATTTTACTGATAGAAAATACTGTGAAAATATTAATTTATACAGAAGCATGGAATGGGCAGAAATGTTTGTTATTACATATTTTTCATGTGCTACTCTTTTTTTTTTCTTTCTTTCTTTTCCTCTGTATAGTTGTGCTATTTATAACATTCTTTCACTTGTGTTTTCTAAATGGCTTTTTTGGAAAGGAGAACTAGTAGAGACTTTTTTCCTATCTGGATTTTTACCCTGAAATTCAACTGTGCAGTTTACTATAGGTTAAGTCACATTAGCTAGCATTTGTATGAACTTTTACTGGATTGAGACAGAATCAGGAGGAACAATTAAATTCCTGTAAACTACTAATTACTCATTATCATTGTTCTAGTTTGAGACCCTCTAAGGATGTAGAAGCAATCTTTCCCTGTGCAGCCTCTCATGTCTATGGAGACATTTATCTTCTGACATGAGTCATTTTGTCCTACAGCTGGATACAACAGTGATATTTCTCAGGGTTCTAAAATATTTACAGGTGTTCATGAAATTAAATATTAAAAAATACATGAATGTAAAGTAATGTATTCAGGTAAGAGAACAGCCTAGTCAATTTCAACCAGTTCTATGCAAAATCTACTCGTGTTGAAGTATTCATGCTTACCTGATGGCCTTTGCCTGCAGCAGTTATGTGACGGTTACTATCAAACTCCAGAAAGCTGGCATCTCACTCCAGTGAGTAGGTGACTTCTTGGACTTTTCTCCATGCTTTTCTAGAAGTGAACTCCAGCTGCTTCGGTGTGCCCAGTCCAGTGGCTTCATTTGGTCTTAAAGCAGTGTGCATTATTGTCTGAAATGGCAAATGAGGCAGGAAAAGGTTAAGAAGCTTAGCTTTAACCAGGCCACACACAAGCTGAAGGCATTCACACCTCCCTGTTAGTCTGATCTAGATAGCTGAGAGACAAGGAGAGGTGTCAGCCTCCTGCTAGGGTTAAACAACAGAATCCTCCCACGCTTTTGTTGACAGGCTTCAAAGGTGGCCAAGAAACCCAAGCCAAGAAAACTCAAAGGAGAGAAAACATGGAGACATACGCTGGCCAAGCTGAAGGGAATTTAAGAAGAAGCTGAGGCTAGGATTATTTAGGTTAAGAGCTTGAGCAGAAGGATTTTTATGAACACTAAAGCAGAGCTTGTTAGTTGGTATTTCTTTATTATGCTTGTTCAGTTGTTCTAATATTGCAAAGTGATAAAGTAGAAGATACAATAATATAACCATCTGTAACTAAAGCAAATTGTCTTAATCACTCTTCCCTTTTTTAGACTGATACGTCTGCAGATTGCTGCTAGTGATGGCTGCAATGTGATCAGGTAGCAAATTGGCTGTCCACGTGCAGTTATGTTTGGCTGCATGCTCATCACAGAAGGAATGGACTGATTATGTACTGTAGGAAAATGTGTTCAATGGAAAGTTTTCAGAGCTGCAGAATTTTGCCGTAATATGTAAGGAGAATTTCAATCTCTCTTTTCCTTCCCAGAAAGTTAGCTTGCAGTTCAAGTCATGGCATGTATAAACCAAGGAAAGCAAATAAAGGAATGGGTGTGAGAAAGACAGGAATCCTTACAATAAGGGAAAAAACAAGTCTGTCTTTGTATGTGTGTGTACAAACTTTTTGTTTCACTGCTATTCATTTTGGGAAAAGCAGTTTTATAAGAAGCTCATCAGTGAGATGCAGCAGGACTTGAGACACTCAGGATGTTAATAAGAAATGGAACAGCAGCAGTACACCCTTGCAACTGAAATATTACTGGCCTGGTAGAAAACTCAGCTGTAAGTGTCTGTATTTTCAAATGCTCTTCCTGAACTTCCAGTGGTCAGATAAGACATGCCACATCATTTTTGCTTATTTATAATGCCTTTCTTCATCAAAAAATGTAGTGTCTGCAGTAACTGTCTATAGTGACTAACAAGTTGATCACACTGACTGCTTTGTTCAGATGTTCATCTGTAAACAGGTCTAAATTACTTCAGTAATTTTTCTATTACTAAAGCAGAATATATACTGTCTTGAGCTGCACTACCTGGCTTACTCAGCATTGGGCTGCTTGCAGGTTTTCCATGCAGAAAAAACTTAAAGGAGGCATTGGTTTTCTTTTCCTGACCGGTCTCTCAATAGCCTTTTATGCTTAGGAAGCATGTAGTAAATCAGAAATAAATGTGAACAGTATTAGATTTGTTCCTTTCATTAATACATTTGCAAGCATCAACAAATAAATGCAAATATTTCCTGAAAGTGTTTTAACTCTTTGTGTTAAATTACTTGGGAAATTGGAATTGCTGTAAATGCATAATTGCAATTGGATATGCGATCTCCAAGTGATGGATCATGTACTTTAAGGGACACTGAAAAGGTAATGGCCACTTGCGTCTCCTCATGAATGTGTTAGAAGTGTATAATTATGAACACTTGGTGCAAGCTCTGAGTTTGCTACTTTCTGGGAGGACTTGAGAATAAATTTTGTGGTAATCCTGTGATGCTACAGTGAATGTTTGCAGTAACTGTCAAGAGGAAATGACACAAAAGCAAGTAATGTTTGAAACGTTGAGACTACAGCTGTGTACGTGCTTCATTTAAAATGTTTGTACGCCTACTGTTTGTACATAAATATTTTATGTGTTCTCAGGTCCATTCTTAATTCTCTTATCTTCAGGAGCAGTATGTCAGTTGACAACTTGTGCCATGGGAAGCTAATTCTCGTGAAGATTTCTTTCAGTGAAGTTTGGTAGACATCGTATGATTGAATGCATTATAATGGGGTTGAAATTTAGCAGGAACATCTGATGAATTTAGAAACAGTGTTGTTTCTTTCCTACAAGTTTTAAACTTTTCTGAAGGAAATGCATTCATGCCACAGAATCTTATTACATTCTGTAAAATAGTTTCAAAGTAATGCATATTTTACCATTTAATGATTTACAATCTTGTATTAAGTTTTGATATCATATACATCTGCAGGGCTTTCTACTGAAAAAAATCAGAATTATCCATATTTATGATTAAAGGACTGATTGTCTTTTAAAATTCATTTAGTATCTGATGTTCTTCTTGCCCTTTAGTGAAGCATCATGATGAGAGCCTGTTGCTTTAGCCTCAGCTTAAACTGACACTAGCAGAAAGGAAGGGTTCTGTAAATATCTATACACTCGAGTCTCACTGGAAATTCATTTGTGTAGGAGTACTCAGGTAGTATTGGTGCGTGAAAAACTCAGTGAAAGAGGAAAGTAAATGAACTCAAGTCCGCTATCGTGCCAACACTTATTTTTCTAAAACATTGCATGGTGAACTTAAATATTATGGGTATGTTGTAGTTACATTGAATTATTTACTTATTTTAAAATATTTTTTAAGAATCTTGTAAATCTTTGCTTTTCTGTCCTGGGTTTTAATTTGTATATACAATTTTTGAAAGTTTATGCTCAGTTCAATTAAGTTTAGTTGAAGGTGATGAATACTGTGGGTTTCTCATGAAGGACTTCCTTAATGGCCTCCTTTTGTTTGTTTGTTGTTGTTTTTTAATAAGAAGAAAATATCCTTAAATTATTTAAGATTCAATGTATTTTTTAAAAAAGATTTTGAATGGTATGCTGTGGCACTGATTGTCTAATCTGGGATGCTATTGATTGTGCACTGATGCTGACACAACTGTTTTTCTTCCCTGAAGTTCTTCCTTTAGAACTTGCACAAAGAGATTCTGGTATCCAGAGCCATGTTGAGGGGTATATAAAAAGGGTGAATTACAAATCCCCAAGCAGAATCTTAAATTGTAATTTGAAATATATGTTTTTGTTTTTTTTTTACCCAAAGTTTGTAGATATTCTTAGGTAGTTAACACCACCCTGGTTTGAAAAATCCTGGGAACTTAATCATATTTAAAGAACGAACAAGAAAGTAAGCAAACTTTTTCTTACCCTGTTAGTATCAAACACAAAGTTCCTTGGAATGTACTCATCAGCATTTCTTCATGTGTCAAAAGAGAATAGTTAATTTTAGCATTTCCACATAGCTGCATGTTTATTTCCACAGACCCTGCATTGTTTAAAGGTACTGTTTGAGCAGGTGCTTCACCCTTACCAGTGGTTAAGTCTGTTGGACTAGTTCTGTGCCATGGATGTGGTGCCATCAGCACCTCCGGGCTCCTGGTGAGGTGGGGAAGGCACATGCCCTGCTGGCCTTGCTGAATTCCACTTCCAGTCCTAAAAGAGCAGGGGGTCCACCTGAATCTTCCCAAGCTGCCATTGGCACCTGGCCATCAGTGCTGCTCCTCCAGCACATCCCTGCAGCACAGGAACAATAGCTGCTGCCACCACATGTAGCCTACCAGCCCTCTTGCTCTGTTTGAGAGCTTACAGAAAAGCATTGCTGCCTCTTGAACTATGTGTTCACACCAGCTTACTAACCACCATTCAGGGCGCTGATTTGTTCCCAAGATTGCCTCATGGTTTTTTTTTTGTTAGGAATATAAAATCTCCCTAAGGAAGTCACATTTTTCAGAAATGCCAGGTATGACATAATATGGAGTGTACAGAAATAACATAAAATGTTTATTTTGAGGCTTATGCCAATTACTTTATTAGCTAAATGTGTGCACTGTTATTAGGAGCCTGCAAATACACAAGTGAAATCCCTTAACTAGTTGTACTTTTGTGCTCGTACCGAGCAAGAGGAAGAAGTAAACACGAACTTGATGTAAACTCATTCAGCCATATTCTTGGAGAACTGTTATTTGAAGTCTGTGGGATGGGAACCTCACTAGTATTCACTTTTCAGACTAAAAAGCCACTGTAACTCAGTGAACAAATCACTAATTGTGAATTAATTGAAGGAACTATATACTTTTTCATCTTTATTTATACTTACTGCTTTTGAACAACTGTTTTGTCGTTTTTTTGTTTGTTATTTACGTATTACTTCATCAAACTGTTGCTGGCTGGCACATCATTGGAGTCCTTGCTGTGTACATTTTTTACTATTTTATGGTGGTTTGAGATTTTGTTCTGTAGTGTTTTACGTGTATAGGATCTTGTTTAGTTTCATGCTGTTATGGGAAAATTCAGGAGTCATATAATAAAGTGAGAGTAGAAACAAATTAACATCTCAAATCTGTTGGAAAGGAGGTATAATATTTTGATACATGTTACAGGAGCATTTTAAAACTTGTGGAAAGAACTGTACTTCATGTAGCCTGTACAAAATTGGAGACAGAGGTAGCTAGAGAAAAGGAAATTATACAATAAATTTTCCTATGTATTATTCTCATTCTGAACTACTCTGGAATTGTAGATTATTTATAAACTGCAGAAATAAACTATACAAATCAAAATGTAGGAATGTCATCACACAACTCTTCTTGATGACTTTCTACTTAAAAACTGCAAGGGTGCATTTCATCACTGTGGTGGAAATCTTACTGGTGTGTCAGTGAAGAGCTGGGCAGTTGGTGCTAAAGGGGTTCTAGCCTAATGGGTACGTCTGTGTTGTACCTCATTAGTGCTGCATGTTCCATTTTTCATGAGGAAGGAAAGAGATTGATGGAGGCTTAACAGGCAATGAAATCTATGCTTTGTAGCCTACTTATACAAATTCTTATTATTGTTCTCTTTTTTTTTTTTTCCTAAAACAGGTGGAATATACGATCAGTGGTCTCCAGCTTTTTAAGGAAATTGGATTTTGTGTTTTGATTTGCAATCTATTTGCATGAAGCTCAGAGGAGTATCTTTCATTAACTTTATGGACAGAAAAATATGACTTAAAAACTGGGCTAGTTTTATTTTTTCTTCTTCTTAGCAGAAAGTATAATTAAGATGCAGCTTACCTTTCCATTCGTTTTTCTTTTCATTTTTCAAGGTTTTTGCCAAATTACTGCCACCTAAAAAATCTGAATTTCTGAGGAATAAAAAAGTGATATCTCATTAGTATCTAGACAGAGTGTCCTAAGTTAGTGGGAAGCTTTATAATCTTTCCATTGGGTATGGTAGGAAAGCATCAGTGTTACACTGCAGTAGAACTTCAGTAGAGATTATTGGTTATACACAGAACCATAGAATCACAAGGTTGAAAAGGACCTACAAGATCATCTAGTCCAATATATGAAATATCATATGTTAAAAAAACAAAATGCAGGATTACATCAGTGAATTTTGCATCCACTTGAATGTTTCAGGGCTGTGAAGTTTTAGATTTTTGCATACTGTAGAGACTGGTCAACATATCGCTCTCTTGCTCCAAAAATAATGTCTTATTTATTTCTGTGGAAGCTACAAGATAGAAGGAGCACAATAACGCTATTTGGAAGAGCACATTCCCAGCTACAAAACACTACTTTTCCACGTAGTCACCACCATTAGCTACGCATTTTTGCCAGCAATGAACAAGAGCCTGCATACTATGCCTATAAAAAAAATGTGCACCAGCAGAAGTGACCCACAGTTGCTGTCACCACTGCTGAAATGTAGCACCCACCACCTCACTGTGCTCACATCCACTATCTGATCTCCAGAAACTGTCAGCAAGCTTTGATGAATGTCAGTGGGTGCCATTTTTTCCACATGGAAGAATTCAGTGACACACGTTTGCTTCGTATGCTCTTCCACATCAGATGTCTTTCTATTGGACTGCCCCTCTGCTGCCATCTGTCACACAACAAAATGTCACCGAATATTGGTGGGAAGGTTCAACCTTTACTGCCATCCCACTAACATCCATCTCTGAGAGCGTGGGCTGATGTAGTACTATTAGGAATCGTTACTTTCAAAGCAGTTGTATTTTATAGTACATAGACAGCTGTGTAACTTGGCTTTAATTGTACTTTGGTTCTGCTGTGCAGAGCTGGCATGCTGTTTGTGTTACTGCTTGAGTTGTCATAGAGCTAAATCTTATGTTTGCATTTCTGAAGTGACCAGCAGTAAGATATCCTTTGTTTGGTATCTTCTCTCCACAGCCGCTCTAGGTTTCATGCTCTTATCTGGGTGTAACTGGTAGTGCAGTTTGCATGCAAACTATGGAAATGTTTACATTTCTGAGGGCTGAAGAAGTTGGTCAAGGCTAAGTGGCTGGAAAAAGAAATTGGTTCATGGCTCTGCAGAGTCCTACACTTTCTAAACATTTGAGAAACCAGGACTGTCAGCACTTGCGCAGATGTTAAATAATATGTATGATTCACAGGAAGATCACTATCAGAGGCAAGGCAGAAACTCCAGTGCTGCATTTTGTTCTACCCTTTAGATTCATCTGCTTGTAGAATGGTGCAGCTGATGAATCCATCATCTCTGAAATACAGCTGCTTGCAAATACAGATTTCTCTCCTCAACATAAAACATCATGTTGATGTTTTAGAATTTCATCTTGTTATCGTGTGGAGTGTTAGTAGTAGTCTGACACTTTTACTGTACATGTGCCATTTTCTATAGTAAGCGTGTTTAATGTATGCCCATTATAACATTATTACATGTACTGATAAGTAGCTGCTCTGGGGAATAATAGTTACGAATTCCTCATTCCACATATCACTACGGTAGCATCAAGATATACAAACACCTTGAATTAAAAGTATTTACCTTTCTATGTCAATTTCAGCTGACTTTGCATTGGAATAAAACCCCTGTAACTTCAGTCCACTAGAAATGCCCATCATTTATGTGTGCGTCTCGATTTGAAATCTCTCAGTAGAAGAACATGGACAAATTCTTGAGGAAACAGAAATACCAGCATGCCACAAGTTTGAGTCACGATGGTGAATGTGAAACGCTTGCAAATAGTATCTGCAATACTACATGTGCCCACGGATTTGTTGCTATCACCATGTGTGGCTGAATATCATGAAACTTCTTTGTTTTCTTCTGTTCTTGTGTTGATGCGATTTAAGTTTAATGTGTGAAGAGTATTTGTCAGCAGTAGATGTGGCTCATTGAGGCTTCATTAACTTCTCAAGTAAATTAGATTGCCAGGTCTAACCTACTTGTGCCTTTTATTTGATGTGTCAGTTGTACATGCTGTGTTCCAAAAAACTCCGGTGCGATTATGTGTTCTTGAGTTGAGGGTTAGATGAAGATTAGGGAGAACATCAAAGCTACAGCTAATCTGAGGAAAGATGAGTTAAAGCCAAGTCATTAGAGATCCCTTTGAAGTGTTTTCAGATTAAGCCCTGTCTCTTTTAAGTGGGATACTTATCTGCCTTTCAATATTTAAATAATAAGACATGACAGACAGTGCTTTTCTGAAGGATTACTGTATGCCTGTGGTGTGTTGTAGAGGCATGAGGCCAAAGGCAAGGAACTTCAGTTGTGGAAACACTGTAATAATCCTTTCAATTCACTGCCAGAATCCTTCTGCCAGGGTTAAGCAGACAGTTTGGGGGTGAGAAGACCACACACTGAATGCACTTCCAAATGACCCTTGTAGATGATTGTGTGGCGTTGGCACTGGCTAGAACTGAGTGTCACTGTGAGTGTGATGTTTATGTTTCAGAAGAGATAATGAGATGTTGTAATAACGTTTTACAAGAAACAAATAAATTAACCTCAAATTAAAATGCTGCCTTTTCCTTCTACCCATGCTAATCCATTTTGGCCTGTCAAGCTTAACACATCAGTTAAAACAAGCACAGGAGACCTGTGAACTGTGATCATGTATATGTTAAAGCAAATGAAAGCAAACTGAATTTTAGAGTGCTCTTCTGTACAAAAAGTAACAGATGGCTTTGTGTGTATGTATGAATATCTACATATTCAGAGAACTCTTAGCATTTCTACTGATTATTCTACATATTCATAGCCATACCCAGAGTTATTTTTTATAGAGTGAAATCAAATTGGTTATGTTTTGGTCTCTGTGCAAAGAAAATCTGAGTACAAAAGTTCAAGGAGTTGTGGAGTAGTTTATGTTGGAAGGAACTTTGGGAGGTTGAGTGGCCTTGCATCCTATGATGAACCACTACAAATAGCACAAACAGCAAGCAGGGATGGAATAATTAATAGAAATATAAAACGTGTGGAGTACTCATTCAGGTCCAAGTAGGTCCAATTGCTGTCTATGAGCTGGTGAATACACTCATCTGTGTACTGACAAGTAGTGGTGAGTTTCCTTGAGTCTGCTGAGGGAGCACTGGATTAGCAGGTGCACAGCTAAGTCCATTGCACTGATGGAGAAGGGGAGGGGAAGATTTCTGCATTCCATTATAAATAAATAAATAGCCGACAATTTTGTAAAATTAATTTCTTCTTCTGTTGGAAGGTTTTTGTGCTCACTTTTAAAAGCAAGAATTACATATGTGTACTGGAATAAGATCTAAACTTATTTCAGGAAGTGACCTGTATTATGAAAAAACAGTCATAATGATGGCTGTGCATTTCATATAACATAGCATCCCCGACAAATCTCTTCTGTGTGGTCGTGTTGCTGCATTTGTATTCATCCTTTCCTTTGAGAGCTGTTGAATATAAATTCTACTAGATCACCTCACAAATTGTTGTAGATGAGAATGTGTTAATGCTGACAGTAATTAGTGTTTTAATAGGAGATTGGTATTAGGGAGGCTGTTATCTTAATTTGGCTAGGGGTATGTTTCAGAAATAGTGATTGTTAAGTAAAGCTTGCTCTGTCTGAAGGAATGTTGTGTATGTGTGCATACCTATAGTGGGCATGAACCCATCCAGGCTGCTTGTCACCAGATACTTCATTGCATGAGAATCTCTTTTTCCTGACAATGCAAAGACCAAGATCTCATAACTGAGATGTTGCTAAGCAGCTGGCATGCTCCCTTGATTTCAGAAGTCTTTTCCAAGTGGATTAGTATTACAAATCATTACCTGCAGATCTTAAAGGCTTGTTTCTCAGTCATAGGCCTGCTAATGTGAGCTTTCAGGCTCAATTTGTATTTTGATTTTTATAGGTCACTTTCCATAAAGACCTGCATTTCACACCTTTGTTTTCCTATTTCGTTATTTTCAGTGTAGTTTAAAGTAGAAAAAGGAGATTGTTTCTGCTTTTATGGAAGGCAGACATTTATTTTTAGCATGGTGCCATTCAGTCCTCACTTGATAACTTTTTAGGTGTAAAACTTTATTAGAGATACAGATTATTAATCTGAATGTTAGGAATACTGCATTTGGATGCACTGGGCTCTGTGCACATGGATGCCGTGCTGTAGTGGATGTGTGCTCTTCTGTTCCCGTGGGAGCTCTGAACCTGTGTGGCGTGGAAGTGTGGCGGTTTTATTTTTATTTATTTATTTATTTTTGTCTTTTCTTCTTGGGGAAATTTCAGTTTTCCTCAGTATTTATGATTTTAATTTCACAAACATTATTTGCCAGAAGGTTCAAACTAGATTTGAAACCAAATTGCTATATCATGATGAAATTCCCTATGGCCTACTATCTTAACATTAGCCATGGATATGGCAAATGCTAAATGATTTCTTGTGTACAGAAGGTTATTCTTTGATAATGTATATGACACAATATTTTCAAGGTAATGGAGTTTTCTGCTTTCAACAATCAAGTGCACAACATTTGGCAGCAGTCCTTCTAAAGAATAGGACCATAGCAGATTTTATTTTTTTTATTATGCAAAAATGAGTTTGGATCACAAGTCAGACAATACAGTACCTATATGATGTTAGGTGTGGAAACTACAGCCAGATGCAAACTTCCTTATTCCTGTCAAACAGAAAGAAGCTGCATAATGAGTTCTGGTATGTGAAGAAAGTGGATGCACAGAAATGACAGAATTTTCACCAATGTTTTGAAGTGAAAAGTCGTTGTTTTACACGTCCTATTTGAGTATTATGTAAAAAGTTTTTCCCCAGTGTGAGGATAACCATCTGTGCCACATAATGTGAAAACATATTAATTATTCATGGCCCTGTTATTGACTGTTTCCAAATATACCTTCATTTATTACCGAGACGACACGATACTGTGAGGGTAGAAATTTACAGCAAGAATTCCAATTTTTTTCTCCTGCAGACTTTATGATTGCTATGAGCTCTCCTTGTTGAAGGGTCAGCTGAATATCCCTCCTGATAGGCTTTTTTTTCAGTTTCCATGTCTTTTTTTTCCTCTTCCAGATGGTCAGCATATTATATATATTTTTTAGTATAAAGCAGGAGAACACTTGTGTTTCATTCTGCTTAATTGCTAGGTTAGGTGGATTGTAGATGAATCTCCTTCTATGCAGTATGTAATGTCAGCGAGGAATACTGTCCGTACCTATTCCAGTTCCCAGTCTGTTTGCTATTTAGCTGTTCGGGGAACATACAATGTATGGTGTTACTTCAGAAGTTTTCCTCTTTTTAGTATCTTGTGTTAATCTTGTTGTTTTGGAACTAAAGTAGAATGCTACTTAGTGGCCTGGAGCTTTCCCTTCCAATTGTATTTCTAAAAATGAATTTTACAAGCGTTTCAGACATATTATAAGCGCACCAAATCTGTTTCCTCAACTTATAACTCATATAACTAGAGTGTCTGGCTCACTGAGATACATTTTGTCTGCCTGCCCTATTTGTTTCACTTGGCAGATAGAAGGTGGTAAGAAAAGATTTAGGATAAATCTTCAGACTGAAGTTGTCAGAGTAGCCTAAAGGAATTCAAGCGGCCAAACCTTTGTCCTAGCCAGGAGCTTTACAACCGTATTTAATTCCTGCCTATCAGCTCATCAGCAACGATGAGGCCAGATTAAGTCTTTCCATTCAGTCAGTTTTTTGTGGGCTGATGTTTACTAAGCGTTTGACACTGTGCCTCTGGCTTTTTTCTACGGCACCTGCAGTGACACCGCAGGGGGTTTCCCTTTCCGTCCAAGTGGTAGGCGGGCCCGAGTCTGCCTAGCTGGGAGGTCAGGTGCCCAGTATGTGATTGTGTCTATAAAATTTCATTTGCTGAAAATGTTCGCTTTTGGTAAGATTGAATTTTCCGCTATTGATTTTTATTGTAATGAGGGATTGTGTTACCTGAACATAAACTGCAATTGGTTTAAATGAACGGATTTTGTCTGGTTTACGTTGTTCAGGATTGTGCCTATAAAGATCCATATTGACTAGTGCCTTGTGGATGTCTCATTAAAAACGTTTACCATTGCGCGTTGCAATCTTTATTATGTAATAAAACTGCAATATTACCTAACGTTTGATTTTTCACCCTAATGCGGTATGAAGATACATCTTGATTTCCTTTCAAAAGGTAAATAAGTAGTTTTATACTCACAACGTTAGTGCTGAACATTTCCAACCTCGTCCACATTCCACAGAAAAAGATGAAACAAAGCTCAGTTTGGTTGTTTCCAGGTAGAATTCCTCTTTTTAATTGTAGTCTCTGCCAATACGCAGTTCGAGGCAGGAAGTCTGTTAGCTGACTCAGAAGAAAAAGAACTGCCTGATTTAAATTTAAATTGTATTGTTCAACGATGTTGTGTAATTAGATGGGAAAGCAGGAAAATCCTTTTATTAGAGATGTCTTTGTAGACAGTAGCCATGAAAGCCACAGTGGTTGATGCTAATTACCATATTTTGTTTAAACTTCCATCTAAGTGAAAGGATCATTCAATTCAGAAGCTGCAGCCATACAAAAACCACAAGTGCAGTTGAATTGCTGCTGCCAAGCAGATGGGGCTTTGATCAGAATAAGTTATTTGCAGCTTTATTGTCTGGCTGCCAGGGTGGGGCTTGTATTGAACTACCTCGTGCAGAAGGAGAAGAGGGGAAAAGGGTCTTGCTGATCTGAGAGAAGTTCGTGGGAGAAATTTCCCATTCTTAGTTTATTTTTGCATATGAAAATAAGACTTGCAAAGAAAAAGTAAGAGCATTGGTATTGGGCTACACTAATGCGTAAGATGGCTTTGTTGGGAGCACGTTAGTAAGTTTGTTTTAGCTTTAGGATGGAAGGGAATACTGAGCACATCTGACTTTGTACGTTTTCCCAAGGTCTGTTCTGTCTAAAGTACATGATGAGAAAATTGCACTACTATACTCGTTCACTGGTACTTGTCATACTCTTTGTGGCAGGCAAAAACCCAACAGCTTTGCAGGTCTGGGATACTTTCTGCATATCCAGTGTTGTAAACTAGCCAATTTACAAAGCCTTCAAGAGAGTAAGATTGAGGTAAGCGAGAAAGGAGGCAGGAGAAGGGACAACATGTAAAAAGTCGCATTTCTGGGATGTATGGGGATCTTTGATTACATCATTTTATTGACACAAAAACTGATTTCTAGCATTGACTGAGAAGGGTGGGAAACATTACAAAGAACTGTGTGGATCTGAGGTGAAAAATCTGTACAGATGGGATATACCAAAGAACAGAAGTAGATCACTGCAATGAAATGAGTTTCACAGCCGAGCAACACATAGCACATTTATTTTCTATTATTGAATTACATTGTCTCAGACTTTTCTTCCGATGAAAATTAAACTGTAAAAGTGAGAATCAGTAATTGCTTCTGATATATAAATATATATGTTTAATGAAAAAGGATAACCATGACCATGATCTTATTTTGACCTGCAAAATAACTGTCTGCATACAGGCACTGAGGCTTTCGCCGGCATAGAAAGTCTTTCATAAGCAAAGATGGAGGGAGGCAAAACAGAAGTCACATCTAAACTTGGTAACACTTATTTCTTCAGTGCTGCACTACAAGTAGTGTAGCAGAACAGCATAATTTCCAGGCAATTAAAATCAGGAATATTTGGAGGCTGCTTCAGAATTACGTTGTTTGACTCTTTTCTGAGATGACGGTCCTGTTTGTGGGCATATTAGTACATGCTGATGCTCAGTGTGCTTGAGTTTTGGCCTTCACTATGCATGTGAATCTTGATGGTGATTTACCCCCCTGATAATAATGCACGGTCTTAAATCCTGATGTTCAGATTGGGGTGATTAGTACCATTGAAGTGCACTGGAGATAAATGTTTAGATTTACTGAAACTCCCCCCAGGCCGATGTTCTTAATATCTTTTGTATTGCGTTTTGTTTTCCTTATACTCCTTCCTCTTTCCTTTCTGTGCTTGTCATCCCTGAAAAGAAGATCTCCTTGGTGCATTATACAAAAGAGATTTCCAAAAGCAAGCTAGCAATCCAGTCTTTGTATCAGACTATTTGAACAAAAGTGTGATAACTTTTAAACCCAAAGAGTAGTTCTTAGCACTTAAAAGTTCTATGATGTTTTGTAAATCATACTTGGTTTTAGAAGCACAAAAATACAGATATGTTTGTTCTAAGTAAATGGAGTGCTCCTCCTAAAAGAAATAGATTTGAAAACTATTTTTGTAGTTAGAAAAAAAACAAAAAAACAAAAACTTTGGTTTAAAATGCTGCGTTTAGTTGAGCAGGTTTAAGATACAAATTTCAAGAAGTTTTACCCACCTTGTCACCCAGATGAAACTGTAACTGAAAACATGCATTAGTAGCTTGGGCAGCAGAGTGTTATCATTAGTACTTGACTTTTCTAAACATAGTGAACATTCAGTTAAAGAAATTAAAAAGAATTCCCAACCATCGTGCGTGGAATGGCAGCACTTGAGTGAGACACCCAACAAATCTCCAACTCTTCTGCAGGGGTGACATGCAATAAATATACACTTTAAGTAAGGCATTCATATACATGTTCCAAGATGATATTCATCAAACTTTCTGAAAGATCATAGAATACTTGGGAACCTCTTAGGACATAATTTTTGGAAAGACTGTGGAACAGTAGGACAGGTCTTTTTTCCCGTCTGTGAGAGTGCTAGTGGATAAGCAAAACCTCTTTGTCATATTTTTGGCAGTAATTTAACTTTTTTTTTATCTACTTTCTATAAGTTTTGAATTTTGTCCAGATACAGAAGGCATCGGCGGTGATGGAAAGAGAAAGTATTGGTAGCAGGAAGTGAGTAGAGACCCAGAGAGGTTCACTGTGGTGGGAAAGGTTTCAATTTCACTTAACTGTAGCATTTGACCTGGCAAGAAGGAACTCATATTGTCAAGTCAGTAAATTGCAGTACCATGAATGTTGCACTCATCACAAATTTGTGGCTTTAAGATTTAACACATGAAGTGATAAAAGAAGTGATAAAGATCATATTCTGTGTGGAGTAACGGAGGAAGACAGTGTTGTTTCATTTACTTTCATCCTAAAAAATGCATTTGTTTGGCATGGTTCTAGGTGTACAGATGAGGTTAAACAAATGCAGGAAGTCTGGGAAAGCGCGTTAGTGAACCAAGAGTATTTATCATAGATGTCACTTTACCACCAACTTACACTATAGATCAAGTTATATCATTGTTGGATAGTTTATATCTTTATCTATTTGTATATTTTGACACACAATTTTAAAAAGATTTGATAAAGAACAGCATACTCGTATACATCTTGCTTTCTTTTTACTTTTTTTTTGAAAGACCAAGATGTTTTATGAGCCATTAGCACAATGTCCTCTTGATACACAAGTTTCTATTCTTATTAGTGGTTAATTTAAAAAAATATAAGGTGACAGCTGTGTGGTTGCTATAGTGATGGTTTGAAAATAAGAAGTGCAGAGAGTTTATTTTAACCTGGAAAGAGTAAAGAGCAAAGCAAAATCCTGATCATGTGTAAATAATCTAAAACTGGCAGCAGTTTGGACATGAACTTCCCAAACTGCTAAGCATGGATTACAGCCAATTGGCACGTTTTGCTCAGTTGTGCGATGTTATGTAATACAGTAGCTGGATGATTATACCATATTTTGGGAGACTATGTAAATACTTGAAAGCTTTCATGTAGTCACCTCTGTCTTTTCAGTTTCTCAGGAAATAGTTCTATTTTTGAATATTCTAGTTTAGCCAGCATCTGTGAAAACCATTAAGGAATACTAAAGCAATGAGCTCTCTGTGTTATGGATTTCTGTTCTTTAGTATCTGCAAGGCAGCTGATGCATTTTGGGGCTGTTTCTGAGGACTGATTTATTTGGGGAAATGAATGTTCCTTAAGTTGAAGGAGAAATTACATTGTATTAGTGCTCTTGTATTTAGCTTCTGTCTTTGCACTCTGTGTATTCTTATGTAACTAATAGTAAGACATAATAACTCCAGCAGGTAGTTTTTTAACATGACTATAATTATAAAATAACTCAGTTCTCCTGAGAAGTGTGTCCATTTCCATATAGGAGACATTGTACAGATATGTCAGTGTGAAGAGAGGAGACTCACAACTTAGGTTCATAAAGAGCTAAAGTAAATTCTGTGAATATTGCCCTTTGTGTACAGCATATGAAATGACATTAAATAATGCTTCATTAAAAATAATTGTGCAAACAAATGCCCCCATTTTTTCTGGTAAATTTGCCACTCACTTCAAAGTGAACCTGCTTTTGAAACAAGGACACAGGTAATTAAGGAAACTTTTCAAAATACCTGGCCTGACATATAGCACTAGTTATGAAAAAAAAATATCAAAACTTGTGAAAATTTTTCAGGGAAAACTCAAGTAGGGCATCAGTAATATATTTAATTTCAATATATGTTTCTGTGATAGATGCATGAAAATTCATAGTAATTTAATTTAAAAAACAAACAAACAAAAAAAAAAACACTTAGAATAGCTGCTTCCCATCTAGGAAGGCTTTCCTGTACATTACTAAAATTAATCCATTTCAGAGTAGGTTCTCAATTGCAGTGAAGAATTTAAGTAAATTGGCCCTTTTTGCTCCGCCATGAAAAATGTATGTGGTTTCAAAATTGCAGTTACAAAATGCATTAAGAATTTTTTTATTTATTATTTTTTTTTTTTATGGAGAACACCTAATTGTGCACTTAGCTACTTTCAGAACAATTTCCTTATTTAAAGCAGAACTTTACTTTTGTGGTAGCTGTAGAAGAGGCTGGATAAACTATGTAAAGGAGGCTGGGAGAGCTTCCTCTGCGTTGCTTTTGTTAAGGTTTTTTCTGTTATAAGACTTATTCTTCTCTGTTGGCTCATGATCAGCCAGTGACTTTCCTGGCTCACTTGGAGCACAGGAGAAATGAGAACACAGTTCTGGAAATGTCTGTTGTCTGTTGCCCTTGGAACTAGTCCTTAAAAAGGCTTATGTCCTTAAAAGTGCGGAGGAACAACATTGAGCTTCAGCTACATTTTCACTCAATTCATAGTTTCTAGTCTGAGAGGCTCTATGCATTTCTTCTGTTCCTTGACAATTTCTCCCTCTCTGCACTCCTTCGCTGACCTTGCAGAGGCATTCTGGCTTGAGCTAGAGCTGTAGTTGTGGTGGCTGACACACAGTAGTGGAAGAGAGGGAGATGAAAGCCTGGACTGCTCAACTGTTAAGGCTGTCCTTTGGTATATGCCAACTTTATTTCTGCTGGAGTTTTACACTGAATAAGACTTCAGTACATTGTCTTGACGATTAGGTGATGTTGTCATTGCATTAGTGATGCTTACTAATACAGTTAGCAGGTATTAATCACTTTACTTTTCTTGAAAACAAGAGCAGTAATAGAATTTCCTCATCAATTCATTTTCACAAGCTGAAAATCCTGAGCTATACCTTTATAGAAAAGTAGTACAAATGTAGTTCTATTTGATTCCAAAAGTCATCCACTGGATTTGAAATGGCTTAAAAAGCCCTAACAATACATTTGAGCTATAGTTGTCCTTGTAACCTGTTGTAGGTACCTGGACCAAATCTTGATTATTATTATTATTATTATTATTATTTTTAATTTTTGTGCTCTGAATGCAACACTACTTCAAATTACAAATTCATTCATCAGAAGCATTAATTAATGTTATCAGCCAATCTCCTCTCCTCTAGATAGTTGTTTTCTAGAAACTGTATTTTGCTATGCTGGAATGAAAATAAAATTGCTGCATTATTTTGTTTAGTGCTGGATAAGGTTTATGGATAAGGTTTTGCTATCTGTGTGATTTGGATCTTTGTTTTTTTTGTTTATTTTTTTATTGTGGTTGAAATTTTTATTATAGTTCACAAACTTTTTTTATTTCCCATCAAGGTCCTAAGCTACATGTATCATGGTCTCAATGTTATGTAATTCAGATCTTAATACGTGAGATCTTAACATTATTTAATCCAAACGTTGATAGCTATGTTTTCATCTTCACTTTAGTATCTTCAGAAAGATGTTATCTTATACTAAGAAATCAAAAAGTCCTTTCATATTGTCGGTAGAAAGACTGTAGTTTTGAATTTGCTTTATTCTTTAGATGGAATTTTTGAGGGCATTATTTTTAATTCTTAGGATATTTACTTTTGTATGAGGAGAAATACCAACAATTTTTTAAATTTCTTTCTGTAGTGAGAACCTGTAAATATATATATCAGAATAAAGATTTAGAGATGCTGGTTGAATTGTATTTAACCTTTTCAGTTCTCTTGGTCCACTCTCAGAAGAAAAAACAGAGAGAACAAAGTCAGGTGGGACTACCTAGCACTTAGCAGTCCAGACAGAAAAGCATTTGAACGGAACCATGTCTCAGTAGGAAGATGACTGGTGTTTCAAAAGCAAAAAGCAATGATTTAAACAACGGAACAGAAGCCTACTACTTAAAAACAAAACAAACACAAAGCAAAGAAAACAATAATTATTAAAAAGAAATAAATCCTGAAACCTCCCTTTTGTAAGAAAGTGAGTTACTGCCTTATGAGTTTGCTCGTGTAAACAGTCACCAGTTGAACAATATAGTTAAGTTTATAGTGTTCACTTTAAATGGATGTTCCTTGGTAAGTACCTCTTTTACTGAACATGCTTTTTGTTGTTTTTAGTTTCTCAGAAGCATCCTCCTTTCATCTTCTAGATTTTGAATACATTCTGACAGCATGATATATGGTTTGGGGAAAAAAAGTCAGCTCACTGCATCTTGAATGTGAGACTTTCTTTTAACCTAAGAAAATTGTAAAGGATCTTGTCAAAGTTGACTTCTTTGTGTTGGTCTAAAGGGCTCAAGATAACAGCTTTTAGAAGTGTTAGCAATTTATACGGATGGCAGATCAGAGCTATATAATAAATACCTAGCTGGATATATGTAAACTTCTAAAAGCCTGCTGTCTTGTCATTTACATAACTTTTTAATTAAAAAAAAACAAAAAAAACCTAACATACCTTATATTTGTGGTATGATAAAGGGAAGTTTAATATGAACTTGCATTCATTTACTTACCAATGTGAAAGTTAGTTTGGCAGCGTACTATTTATCTCCACCTCCGAACTAAGCTTTCTGCATATAGTAATATTATTACCTTTTAATGATATAGCTGCTGACTTGCAGTTTCACTAGCATGTGATTACCAAGCTTCTCAAGCAGCCTGCTCCTCATCCAGGTCTCTTGTTAGGGGCTGTGGGCAACTTCCCCAAAGTTGCCGGATCTCTGTGCTCATGGTTCACTTCAGCATCCCGCCACAAAGTACTTGGGAGAGAAAGGCCTGTGTTCTTGAATTATTTCTGAAGGGAAGGATTGAATATTCTATTCCTGCTCTAGTATATCAGGTTCTAACAAGGACCACTGAAGTGCTGAAACAGACAGCAGAGTAATCTTCCTCCACCCACTGTGTGCAGTTGCCTCCTTTGCATGCTGAAGACCAAGTTTTGCTTTCCTGCCACATAGCACAGGGAGGAGGATCCTTGTAAGATTGCTCCCTGCCAGTAGCAAGAAGTGGTGGGTTAATGCAGCCCCATGCTCCTCTGGGCTGCCGCACCAACAAGCTGCTGGCAGTGAGAGTGCTAGTGCTGGTTCTCCTTCCTGCTTTGCTTCACTGAGTCCAGCCTAGCAGGGGCTGGTGTCTCTCTGCAGCAAGGTGTTCAGTTGGTTCTGCTCCTGCTTGAGGTGCCTGGAGGTTCTGGTGGGCTCATTCCCAGCCAGCACAAGAGATATGTGCAGTGTGCTACTGGACAATCCCTCAGTCTGGGATACCTAATTCTGAACACAAATGTTTCAAGTTTTATTCAAGGTACTGATGTGGTATACCACTAAGCATCATTTGGGATTCAGAGTTAGCAGTGTTTCTCTAATCTTGTGTTGTGGAATTGGACTCATTGCTATAGGGTATGAGAGGGAACAAATCTCATTTAAACACTCCCCCTGCCCCCCTTACAGAGGCTGCATTCAGAAGAGAGAGGGAACAAAGGGAGTCTGGCTTCCTTGGAATGTCAGTCTCAAAGCTAAACGTTGTCATTAACAGAATATAGATGCTTAATGAGAAAATTCAGAAGAAGTTTCAGGATAGATTCCTGACACTTGTCTTTAAACAAAATGAAGCTCTTGCAGTCAGTTCTTCAGTGCTACTTTAGAATAAAATACAGTTTCCTAACCCAGTACTGAAATTGTTGTCTTTCACATACTCTTCATGCAAAAACTCTGACAAAAGTAGCTAAGCATATGATCTTCAGTAACATATGGGATGTGTAGTTTTGATTTGGCTGATGCTGGCAATGTTTTACTGCGTGTAAACAAGGAGAGGTGACAAGGTAACAATTTCTGCTTCCCTTTTTCTGAATGAAGAGGGCAGTTCTTCCATCTATTTCATAATAAACCTTTTAGGTCCTTTATCTTTTCTCATCAAATGTTCGCTCATGGTTTTTTATGCATCTCAAGAAGACTGTGTCTTTAGTTTGCAATTGCTTGTACAGAAAGGACATGAAAACATCTTTCTGGCACAATTTGGGCTTACCACAGGAAAGTAAGGTTTTCTTCTGTAAGCCTTTGCTTGTGAATGTATACATGTGTTGATATATATATATACAGATTTTAGTGTTGTGCAGGTGTACTGTGAAGGGTCTGCTGGTTTGTTTTGCAGCTGTGCAATATGGTGTGTACTGCTGGGAGATGAGTGTGGGCTTGGTGGCTGAAGCGGCATGTTGGATTCAGGCACTGAAGGGCAGAACCAGCTAAACTTGCTTTGCTTAGTTCAAAACTCAGAAAATGAATGTTAAGGAGTATGTTAGTATTTTTGTGCTGAGTTTTTTTTTATATATGGTACCTTATGTGTTTCTAGTAAGATGGAAACAGCCTGTAAGTACTATCAGTTATCTCCAAATATGCCACTGAGTGAGTTTGCTTTTTTAAAAGTTTATGATTTTTAGTATTCTCCGTGTCCTCAGACAGGTTTTATTGTTCTGGCAAGCAGTCGTGTGATGGCTTGAATATGCAGTTGTTATCAGTTAGCTTCTGAACTCAGAAGACAAAAAATATAAGGTTTCTGTTACATTTTCTTTTTTTCTTTCTTAGCCAGATTGTACTTCTGTCATATATCAGAACTGTGAAGAAGGTTCCATTCAGACAAAATCACTTTTCTTGACAGAACAATCTGGAAATGTAGATACTAAATACAGGAGCTTGTGTATCTGAAGTGCATAACATATATATTTTGTAAAATATTTTAGAATTTAGTAAGGGTAAAATTCATCAATGCAACCAAGTAATTTTGATTTCATTAAAATGCATTTTAATGGGTTTCTGATGAAGTTCTAACTTCCCCTAAAAAAAGTGAAAACAGCTGAAATGCACCAAACAGTGGAATGCCACGCAATAGTAATTTTATATATGAAATAGATCATCTTTCAAAGGAAAGGAGGTCTTGACATATCCAGTTCCATGTCCTGGCTGTGCTTCCTAGTGGCACTGATTTCAGAGTGTGTGACAGCACGTTTTCCAGGCAAGCAGTTTGCAAGTGAAAATGTTTGGATGGTGGCATCCAGGAAGTAATCAATTAGACTTGGAGGGATCAATTCTGTGCTGCAATGTGTTGACCCAACACACCGCAAAAGCATAAATTAAGAAACCTAGAGTTTATGAAGTCATCGTTTTGTGTCCACACATCTCTCCTTCTCCTCAGTCTCCATTAAATCTCTTTTGCTCCCAGTGAATTCAGAGAAACTCAAACTGTTAAGTAGCTTGCAGATTAGTTGTCTGAAGCATGATGGATTCCGATTCAAGCTGAATGCCTGCTCACATCTGGGAGGTGAGCTGATCTGAGAGACAAAGTATACACCAGCATTAATTTCTAAGAAAAACAGATTGATATAATGGGAATCATGCCTAGCTCTTATCTTCATCAGTCTGAACAGCACATCTACCACTGTCCACACACTTTCATATTCAGTTTGTTGGATTTCTGTGATAGAGGTGAGAAAGAAATGGTGGCTCTCTAGGTATAGGGGCTTTTAGATGAGAATTGCTTTGTTTGTTTTAAGAAAGAGAACTGTATATCAGTCCTGAACTACTTTTTTCTCTTTTCCTTTTATGTAGTCTAGTTGGATTATGTTTTTACATCATTAAATGTGCATTGTGTCTTCTCTGCATTAATATGGCAGTGATATTTTTCTAGTTTTGCTCATCTCAGTCTCCATGAAAATTCATATGCTTCCTCAACATTGGCTTTTCTCATTTTCCTCTTCGTCCTTATTCTTCTGTGACCTGTACTTGCCTGAGCAGCTGTTCTTGCTGCACTACCTTTTCCCTCATCTGGAAGGCAGATGGACTAATCCTCAAAGAGACAGTATTTGTTCATGGATCAATTTTCAGAGAGTCTGAAGTGAACAAGTGACAACCTTCCCGAAGACATTGAACATGTCTATGCCTGGGCAATATTCAGTAAATCCAGAAAAGTCTTTCAAGGATGCATGGATCTATGTGTGTGTGCACAAATACACAGGAATAGGAAGACAGATAGACCACAATACCCTTTTTTTTTTTTTTTTTTTAATTAGATTACTTTGTAGATACACTTATGCATGCATTTTTTGTCTATGTTTTATTATTGTTATTATTATTATTTCATTCTATTTTTTTCTAAGAGAAAATATTACAAAAGTAAAAAGTAAGGACTTCTGCAGTTGCTGCCATCTAATAGAATAGGGAAAACGTGTTACAAATTCAGGAAGGATTGTGCCATTTCAGAAGGCTGGTGCCTGACTATTGATCTATGACCTCTGATATTTCAGTTTTCCTACAGACATCTTGCTTTTTATTTCAGTATTTGGGCTTTGTTGCCTGGAGAGTCACTGTATCCTTGCAGTTTAAATACAATGTAAAACTATTTTATCCTTTCAGAAACTTTGGAGAAGAGGAAGGTGAGCTGAAAGTCCACTTAGCCATTTGGATTTTTGTTAGCAGTAGGATGTATGCTACAGTGTATCCAGCATCGCCTTAAACTGCATGAGCATTAAGGCCTGGAAAAGCTCTGTCCAAGGATAACATTTCTTTATTAATCCAGTTTTTAAAACAATTGTAACATACTAGCTGATTGAAAAGTAGGTAAATAATGCTTTTCAGGTGTATCTTTGGTGAGTTAACTGAAGTTGTTTTATGTTCTCAGACCTCAGGTTTCTATTCTAAAAGGCAGCCAGTGAGTTGTGCTCCCCTGACAAATGACTGTGCCAAACTAATATCTCTGCAGCAAAGCACATTGTTTTCTTTCCCAGATACCTGTGAGTGCTGCCAGTTAATGCTGGTAACACCTTGCAGAAAACATGGGAAGTGAGTGTGAGTTACTGGCAAGTGGGCCTGTAGTTGTGAGTCCCAGAAAGAAAATGATATGTTCAGGCTGTGGCTGTTGTAACTGAGGAGTGAAAGTGCTTCCCTGTACAGAACAGCCCTGGTGCATTGTGTGCTTTTCACCTTTGTCCACCATCTGTCCTCACTGGAGCTGATGTCTGCCATCTGAGGACTGCCTCTCTGATGCTTAATTCTCTGATGAGATGCTTATGGCACCTTCAAAAAAGCATGAAAGCAAAGACAATTGGGTGTCTTTGTATGGTACACACTTCCATATCCCCATGGTGCTTTTGTGCATGTGCCCTTAAAACAGCCTTTTGTGTGCTCATACCCCAGATGGTTGCCTGCAGTCACAGCCTTTAGTAGAAGAATCATATTCAAATGGTCTAATGGATAATAAACTGTACTGACTTTGCTTTTGATGTGAATGGATATTTTCAAGTTGAAGAAAGAAAAGATCTCCTGGGGAAAATTGCCAAAGATATGTATCATTGTAAATCTTGAAGGGGGATGAAGGCAAACTGAAAAAATTACAACCACTTAGCAGCTTTGCTGCGAAAACAGTCAGTGCTGAAGTTAATAACTGAAACCCATGAAGTAAGGTGGATTAGCAGAATCTCTCTTAAATCCTGTTGTCTAAGTTATTGCACCTAAACAATTAACACAGACTTTTTTGTTTGTTTTGCATTCACACAGGCCACATGTTATGCCTGGAATACTTAGTGATTTAACTTCACTGAAAAGAAATGCTTTCAGGACAAAGACCTCACAGTCGCAAGAGTATTCTCAGAAATGTGTAATAGTGATAGCTGAAAACCTTCAAGTTTCTCTCCCCTCCCCTCTGCCCTTCAAGTCAGGGAACTGAAATATGTGACATATTCTAAAAGTTGCAGTTGGAGTTTCCTGGAGTTTCAGATGTAGGTAATCAGTCTCTGTAGAAAGAGTTCAAATAGATATTAATCAAGCCTAGGTGATATCTTTGGGTAAGTATTCCATGGCTGGGGAAACAAGGGTTTCCCCAGCCATGGAATACTTACCCAAAGATATTGGAAAAAGGAAAAATGTATTAGTGTTGATATCTCTTTTAGCTCTGAGGCATGTTGCTAAATCATGATGCTTTTCTAACAACAAAACTGTAGCTTTTATGGAAATAGCAACTGATGTAGGATTTTTTTTTCGATATTGAGAGATTGTGAAACAATAAAACTCATAGATGTAGCTAATATTTGAGGATCGTTAGGAATATATAACAAAGTTGAATGTCTGGAATGTTTAGGTTAAAGCAATAGTGTATATTTATAGGGAAGATGTGAATAAATCTGCCTTTGGTTATCATAGTTTCCCAAAGATACAGAAATTCAGGATTTTTCTTTGAGAATCAAGGCAGAATGCAGGGTAAGTTCTGCCTTTTCAAGAGAATAATCTGGTTCAGACCTACCTCTTTATTTGTTTGATAGCTATCTAAAACATTGAGGAAACTATCCACTAAGTGGATTCAGAAAGCAGTTTTGAACCAAAACAAAACATAATTTGCTTCATCTGAAAAAAAAAATATGTATATGGTTATTGTCTGAGATACACATATTAGTTTTTCAAAAATACATCATGTGGAAATCTGGGTGATACATCTAACTACATCTGCTCCCTGTGACAGAATTTGATATAACAGCTAACGTGCTATGGATTTGCATTCCGTAGTTGCCTGTGATCTGAAGTATGCATCTTGTGGCTTTCCACAAGTAATTATTTTGGGATGTCTTATTTACTTCAAAAGAAAAAGACGGAACTGAAAGATCATTACAGTCACTTCTTGCTGGCTGTAAGGTCAGCACTTTTCCCATGGGAGGTCATAATGACTTACTTTCTCACTTGACCACTTCAGTGGACGAGTACTGATACTATCAAAAGCATCAGTAACAGTTAAATGAATTTCCTTCACATACGTAGTAGCTGACGTGGTAGAATGGATACATAGTGACCTGATAATCCAAGGAGTATGGATAAGTCAGAATTCAGTCTAAATCAAGCTACGATGAGCTTCAAGAAGCTTCAGGAGAGCTGAGTTCTTGCACTTCAGTCTGACTGTCCTTTTGAAAACAACAACAGAACCAAAAACATTGTCCACTGCAGCATCAGCAATCTTGTATACTAACTTGGTTTTAATGTTCCTGTGACAGTCATGGTCCCAGACTCCCTACTGAGATTTTTGTGTTTGATTTCTCTTTTGAAACTGACCTTTCAGTAGTGGCATGTGGTTGCTGTAAAATAGCTGGAAGCTGCTACTCAGTAATACCACTTGAAAATTAGAAGTTGCGCAAAGTATGATTGTCTGCATCAGTACATTTCAAAGCCAAACTGACAGCACCAGAGTTCTGTGATATGAACTAGGGGCCAGTCTGCTTCTGATGAGGCTTGTGACACTGTAACGACTCCAAGGGGTTTCATGTCATTACAAAGCAAGTTTTAATGAACACCTACTTGTCCTGGGTTGCAGCAGGCAGTGGAAGTAGGCTTTCTAACTTCCCAAATGGGAACTGCCTTCTCAGAGGTCATTCTTAGTTAGAGGCTTCTGCATCAGAATGTAACCACTAGAATTTGCCTGTTCAGTCTTGCAGAATCCATGATAAGTAAGTAGAATGAATTCTTCATTGTTCTGTGTTCTAATAACTGCTGCCATTGTTTATCAGTTGATTGTGTTATGTCTTCTGAGATGTCTCTGCCTTGTTTACTGCTGGCACGAGACAAGCAGTCATTACTGTGTTAAGGAAAAAACTCCTCTAAAAACCTTTGGCTGTCTTGCGTCTCTGTTGGTGGGAACTTTTGACTGCCTCTGTCTAACTAAATTTTGCATAAAGGAAACACTTAAACACTAACTCTACAGAGAAATCAGTTACTTTAGTTACTCCTTGAGACTCTGGGATCTGAAAATAGTATATGAACAATAAGAAAAAGAACACTAACAGCTTTCTTCTTGACTTGTGAGTATTATGCTTGTGTAGTCTGAAAGTAGTGTTTTTTTCTTCCTTATCTGATGTGTTTGGGAAATAAACTTGTCTATGTTACAGGATATGAAGTATGTAGTAAGCTTTGGAAGTACGCTTGAGAGTACGAGTGGCTCTGCTTTTAGATAGACCGACTTGAGACATTTTAAAGTAAGCTACTTCTGCAGTGCTAAGTGTTTCTGAATGTTATCCTTATTTCTCAGATGAGGCATTCACAATATTTATCCTCTGTTCAGAATCTTTGAACTAATGATCCATTTATGCAGGCACTGATTTCCTAATCTGTGCGGGCTTTTCTTGTTGTGGTTCTACAAGGTTGTACTTAAAGAAGTAAATTTTAACTTCTGCCCAATGACCTAGAAGAGCATTGTAGCCATTTCTCAGCTCACTGAGATGCAAGTACCCTAGCTTCCTGATTAATAGATTTGAAAGGGTCGAAATAGAGGTGGTAAAGTTTGAATTCACTGCCACAAGGACAGATATGGTAGGGAAGCTATGTCATCAGACAGATCACATGGATTTCTAAAATCTGTGAAAACAAGAAATTAACTCATCATAATTTTCAGCTTTTGTTCCATAATAAGAATGATGATTCTAATATTGCTATACTGAGGGGGTGGTTAGAAATAATGCAGATTTCTTAAGTACCTTAAATAGAAAATGTGATGCATGAAAACATACTACTTATAATCCATACATCTCAATTCAATGTTTGTGCTGTCCTGTGGATTTAGAGTTGGGCTTTGCTTGCTTACTTGAGCTGCTGCAGGAACCAGAGCACATGTTTCTGTGTATATCCAAAAGGCAACCAAGAGAGAAAAATCATAGTAAATTGATTTTTGTTATTTAGAGGGATTGGAGGGTCAGAGCTCAGTACTTTTTATACGTGTGTAGGAAATATTTCCTAATCATTTTTATGTGGAGTTAAGGGTGCATGAAGGTTCAACCATGTTGTAAATGTGGAACTTAACATGGAGATGAACACGTATGGGAAGAACTAAGTTCGGCAGTTCTCTGCTTTTGGTATGTTTGCCAACATACAACTTCAAACTATGATTCTCATGTGCGACTCATGTGTGTCTCATGCTTCCCTGTGTTGTTCAATTTTCAGACCTAGGGGTCTAAAGCTAGCTGGAAAGATAGAAAAGTTGACTTCTAATGTGATTTCTCTCATCTTTTTTCTGTGTAGTTAGTATTACAAACTGTGCAGGTCTTTCCAAGTTCACTTTCTGCAACGAGCTTGGCACAGACAGGAACAACCATGTCCCATCTTATACTGAAAAACATGTTGCCTACTTCAAGAGGAAGTGTTAGGAGACTCTGCTGCACTGGGAAGGTGCTTGGGGGAAAGAATTCTGTCAGTAACTGAGGAAGATAAAGCAAAACATTCATCTGGGCACAGGCTTTCCCCTATAACTGTTCAAACATTGCCCACTCTAGAGCTTCTCTCCCAGATGGAAGCCAAGGGGTAGATCCTACTGGCGCTCAAATCCAAGAGAATCTTGGGATTTAAATTCTGTACCTTGTCCACTAAGAAAGAATATGGAAGATTACTCCTTCCGAGATTTCCCATTGTGTGTGTATAAACCAGCAGCCACCTGAGTGAATGTGGAGCAGGAGATAACCTTTTCTAGGCTTAAAGGACTACGGAACACATGCAGAACTTCCATTCGTCTATTTAATGCACAGAATATATTGGTGGCTGGGAGGCAAGTGTGTACGCAGGGCCAGGATGGGGAATTCAATGTTCGTCCTGCTTCCTACGTCAGTTCAGAGGACACTCTGAGTGTGGGAGCCCTGCAGGCACCTCCAGATCCCCACTGAAGCCCACTGCCATCATCTTACACTTGTCCTGTCCGTGTGGAATGTGTGAAGCAAACAATCACTACACTGTAGCTCATCTTGGGCTATCTTGGTTGAAGATGCAAATTTGCAGCTTTAAGCTCTGAGATTCTCCTCTCCATTGTTTATGGTGTAAGTATAGGTTTTTCTCTTTTCACTTCTTTGAACTCGCTAAGGTCTGAAGACTTCAGTAGAACAAAAGTAACGTGAAAGTAAATATCATCATGAAAATTGGTGTAAAAATTTCTTGCACTCTCCACCCCAGAAGTACAGAGCATAGGCAGCATTTGGGGAAGTAGAATTGGAGGAAAAAAACAGTGGGAAGTACTGTAAGTCGTTCACCTCAGTAAGCTCTTATTGTCTCTGCCCACATGAGACATCTATTTCATGCTACTCCTAAGAAGCGCAGTGTAAGGACTGCTACTATGTCTCTGTGAGAGGTTGATCTTCGTTGTTTTCCTCTTTATAGTAAGTTTTGGGGAGGGATGTGCATAGGCGGTGCAAGAAGAGGCTGAAATGAGATGTGCGGAGCTCTGAGCTGAGCAGTGTGTGTGAGGGAAAGCACACCATCTCACAGTGTCTGACGGTACTCCTGGAGATGGGCAATTTAGATCCAGGGTTATAAGGATTAGAAAACACTGATGTTCCAAGTTAGCGTTTAAAGATATTAATGAGCAGTGATGGAAGCGCTCACCTTTTGACTTGTGTACCTTGCAGGGGTTTGACAGAACTTGCTCCGGCCGTGACTCAGCACTTACCTGGAATCACGCACTTATTTTTGGCATCCCAAAGTATAATTCGGCTGGATGTGCGTAGCCTAGAAAGATGAAATACCGCAGAATCCTCCCGCTCAACCCCGCGAACACGCACACCCGCTTAGTTTCCGCGGATCGCCGCCGGTGCGGCGCAGCGTTCCGTCCCCTCCCGGGCAGCAGCCCAGCGCTCGGCTCGCTCTGCCCGGAGCGGGCTCGGAGCGGTTCCGGCTCCGGGCGGCTCGCGGCGCTCCGTGCAGCCGAGCCCCGGGTGCCGGGGCCGCCTTGGGCGCCCGCCCGCGGACGGGAGGGCCGGGCCGGGCCGGGGGGGAAGGGGCGTCGCCATCTGGTGTTAATTCCCCGGCCATTGGATTCGTGNCAGCGCCGTGCGGCAGCGCCCGGCTCCTCTGCGCGCCTCCCGGGGCAGCTCCCGGCGCGGCGGGGTCCGCCTGCCCCCGGGGGAGCACCGCGTGGGGAAGTACTCCTGCGAGTTTCTTTCTGCTTCATCTTCTTGGAGTTTGCTTACTTACAATTCGCGTCCTCTCCTCTGGATCGCTCTTCTGGTCGCATAGCGGATCCGTGGAGTTGCTCTGATGGTTCTTTTGTGGTAAGTTTAGGACGGATAGGTTCGTCTGCTCGGAGTGGTTCTGTGTTTTGTTGCACGGGAAGTCTGCGGAGATGAGGTGCTTTTTTACATAGTGCTGTTTTCCATACTGGTGTTAGAAGAAATACGTTTCTGGAATGTTTTTGTTTTATACTGTAACGGTCTAAAGAACAAATTACTTATTTGAGTTGTGAAAGAGAGTTATTCCTAGATTTTAGTTTAGCTGAAGATTGAGCTTTCTTATAAACTTCAGTTTATTTGACTTTGCACTGGTGAAAGCAAATCCTCCTGCTGCAAGATAGTATTTGGCGATTTTTAGTTCATGCTTTTTCAGCTACTAGAACCTCGGCTTCACCGTTCAGATAGCTTGGAAATATTGGGCCGTTTCTCAGTGAGGGGAAGAGGCAACCTGATTCGTACGCGAGGCTTGGATTGCCACAAAGAAAGGTATTGCCCGAATTCGTTCCCTTGTTACTTCTTAAAAACTCCAGCTGCTGGCGGTGCTGACGTGCAGCGATTCCTGCAGCCGAGGGCTGGAGCACTGCACGCTGTGCTCTGCCCCATTCATTCCCGAGGAGTGCCAGGGTGTCAGCGCGGCAGAGGAAGTTGATGTGGCAGTGTCCATGCTGGCAGCGAATCACTTCTGTTCCTTTGTGTTCAGTACTCGCAGCTTGGAGTGCTATGCGGGGAAAGCGTCCTTTCTGAGGGGATGGCTGGGCACTGATTTGATACTGCCTGCAGAACATAAGTTGTGACTGATAACTTTCACAGTACGTTTGCCATTGGTGACAGAAATAATCCCTGATGAAGTGTCTTCTGGTTGTGAAAGGCTTCATTCCCAGGGAGGAACCAGCCCTGTGGAGCCGTTTGTTGTGCTTGGGGCTGGAACTTGCCTCGCTTCTCCAACTATTTCAAAGGATGCTGCATTTTTAATGTTGTTTCTATAACTAAAGCAGCCTGTCAGAGATGTGAATATCAAATTGCTGTGACATTATTTGGTGCTGCTGACAGAATAATGCCAGATACCACACATCTCTTAACAAGTCAAAGTTTTATAACTGGCATTGGTGATAGTGTGATCTTCTTAGTGGCTGACATGCCTCAGAGTCCTGCTGCTGGTTGTACCAGGGTGGGTGCAGGCTAACAGCTCCCACGTCACAGGGGTGGCAGAGCTTCACAGCCTTGCCAAAGCCCTCCTACAGGTGTGTGGGCATTGCTGGGCTCTGTCCTGCAGGCCCAGCACCGGTGCAGGTTGTCTTGCGAACATCACCCATGCGCATTTTGAAGCCTGTCCAGCAGAGTTGGGGCTTAGATGTAATCAGGTAGCTCTGCCTTTTTGCAAGTAGCCTTTGAGAGTTGAGGGTTTTGTTTGTTTGCATTGGGTTTTTGGATTGTTTTGTGTATAGAAACACAAAAACAAACAACAAAACTCCAGCCCACTAGTGAAGTGCTGTTTGAATATCTGTGGGGAAGGAGAAGACTTGGCACAGTGGAAGTCAGTGCTGGACTCCGGAGTGCTGTGTGAGGGTTACTTTGGTTGGATTTTTTTTTTATTATTTTTTTAAATTGAGACAACTGGAGACTTTGTTTCCTGTGCCTACTCACTTAAGATACAGTAGCAACAAGGGAAGGAGAAGAAACATGCGCAGTTTTCTGATAGGTTCACAGTTAAAAATACTATATTAAAGTGATTAGCAGTAGTAGTTAAGTACTCAGCTGTCCTGTCTCTGTAATTCTTCACCAAGAGAGTGAAGAAGAAGATGAGAAGAAGCTGAAGGGATGCCTTTACCAGAGCAAAGTTCTGTGCGTCAGGTTGCATTCTGTCAGCATTTTCTCTTTGGCTCATTTGGCTGCTCATTGCTGCTCACTGACATCCTTTACTCTTGTATTTTCGTGCTGGGGCAATATTGCTTCAATGCAAACATGAGGCTTCTAGAGAACTTCAGGTGCTCTGTATCCCAGCTTGAATAATGGCAGCATGGAGCAGTGTTGCTATTCGCTTCCATTTCCTCCTTCATCTAGTGACAGTAAACGCACTCTGAATATTATATACGCAAAAGGGGAATGTAGAGGTTTGACATAAATGTTGCTGGACTTCATAGGCCCTGGCTGAAGGTCAAAGAGAGGCGGCTGACAGAGGGGAGCACAAGTTGGTGTCTCCTGGTCCTGCTGGCCTCTCTGTGAACTGGGGCACCGTGCTGGTGGATCTCAGCTTAGACTGATGCAGCTCATTTAGTTCCGTTTTGCTGGGCTACGTTAATACAGCCCACAGCTTGAGGCTAATGGAAATGTAGGCCACACATGTTGTCCTGGGGTCTTAAAGTATTTATTAAACCAGTACAGATCCGTTTGCTGTTCTGGAACCAGTGCTTAAAAAATGTGGTTATTTATTCAACCTTAAGTCAAAGCTCAATGTACGTTGCTATGTGTAGCTAAATATTTGCTGATAATTCTGTAAATTACTGTTGTTGGACTTACTGTTAGAAAATAAACATATGATGTGGACTGAAACTTGCCAGACCAGATAGCTACCTCACCCACACGTATTTTTCATGGGATTGTGTATGTGCTGATGAATCTGTGTTGCTCTCAGCAACATACACATCTTTCAGCGATGACTTAAAGCTGTCTTAATAAAATGCAGTTGAAGATAGGAAGAACTCTGGATGATGTATGAGTGCTGCTTTGAAAGCAGCGCCTCCAATTTTATGATGTTGGTTCCTGATGTCCGAGGCGGATGTTGGTGGTATGACAGCAGAGGTTGAACCTTCCCACCAATGTCCTGTTACATTTTGTTGCTATGTGACAGATGGCAGCATGACAAAGTGGCATCTGACGTGGAAATGCGTATGAAACAAAGATGTGGAACCAAATTCCTCCGTGTGGAAAAAAATGGCACCCACTGACATTCATGAATGCTTGCTTGAATGTTTCAGGAGCCCAAACAGTGGATGTGAGCAGTGAGACCTGAGGAAGACTTTCAGCTTAGAACTGCCAAAATCTGACTGGCAATATTTGCTTAAAACCTAATGGATGTATTTCAGTTACCTCTTTCCTGTTACAGACTGGGCCTGCACATCAAGACCTTTAGGAAGAGCTCACTTCTTTCATTTCTTTGCCTACTTCTGGACCAAAAATGGAATAGTAGCTTCTAGTCCACTTACCTTTGTGTGTGTATTTGTGACTCTGTGACGTTTTTCTTAAAGGGATATTATTTTTGCCTTGGAGACCAATGGAGTTCTTCCCTTATGTATTCTCTTCTTTAGTGAGAAGCATGAATGTTCAGCCTTGACCTAGATCTGTTCGTAATTAAGTCAACTGAACTTAAACCAAAGCTAAGCGGCAGCAGTTATATTTCCTTCTCTTTTGTGTATCTTTGGGTTGGACACTGTGGGCTAATCCTGTTTGTGATGGGTGTCAGGTGCTGAGTTGGATTGTATTGCTGCAGAGTGAGGGTGACTTAGCAACTTTATCTTTGAGGATTTGTCAGAGGCTGAATGACAAGTAAGCTCTGGTGTGCAGCATAAAATGTGGCAATGAAATCCATCTTTGAACTGACTGCAGACTAATTCTTGCAGAGCCATACAGCAGACTCTCTAGTTGAGTTCGCTTTCTTGTGAATTTCCAGAAGAATGGTCTTGTTTGCTACCCTGGTCTCAAATGTGCTTACGTGCTATTTTGACTGGGCTGTCCCTTTCCATTTTAACAATTCCTAAGGAACATCTTGCAAAGGGATTTTAAGAGATGTCCCACCTTTATGCTGCCTTGCCAGAAGAATGAGATTTCCTTCCTGCAGAATTAGATCCGTGTCCTGAGAAGTAAGCAGAATCTGGACTGTTCTAGCTCTGTCTTCTGTAACTTTTCCTTTGTGGTATGTGCTGATCTTTCTCAGCAGCAAGGTGCACTAGAAAGCTTGAAACTTTTCTGTCTTAAGTCTTCAATAAAGGGTTGTAAAAGAGCTGCCGACATGCACTTTGCTATTGCTGTTTCCTTCGATTTCGATATTGTCAGTCTCTGGGGCTGCTAACATCTGGGCAATATTAATTGTAATAGTCATGGTTGTAATTCACATTGTACTGATGGTTCATTAAATATTTATATAGTCCTTGTTTTTGATGTTGCAAGATAAAAAGGGTGTTGTTTTTTTTTTGCCACCTTTCTATTGAAAAGCAAATAGCGCATTGAGGCTGCTGGTTACTTAATGTTTAAAATATCAGTTAAAGAAGTTCCTCTGTATTTTGGTCAGTGCTAACATAACTGTTTCCTGTAATCTTAAAAATCTTACACATAGTTCACTGCTGAAGATTCAGCATTGTAAGTACAGCGGTCTTCTCCCAAAGGTATGAAAATGTGTATGCATCTGGAGAAAAGGTGGTAATTCAGTGAACCAGTTTAGTCTGAAAATTCATCAGTTCTAAGAAATGAAATGTGAAGTGTGAGGAGTTTTCTTAAGCACAGATGAAATCAGCAGTTTCTGTGAGATACTTGCGTATGATTGAACTCCTTGCTGTGGGACCTTTGCAGTGTCTTGGCAGTGCCCCCCCTCACCTGCTGGAGTGGCTCCTGCTAAGTGGTGCTGGAAGGATTGAAAATGCATGTGGCTGCTGCCTTGAATTCATGTCTAGGGACAGGGTTGTCTTTTGTTTTACAGTGTTTTTTTCCAGCAAGCCATCTATAGCATTGATAATTGGCTTGAGTTTCCTACCCTTAGACTCTAACAAGAATTAGCAGTTTATTCACTTGTATGCACCTCATTCCAGCAAAGCTGAATGAAAGTGCAAGAGAATAAGGAATCCATATCTGCCAGGCCATCACAATTTGACTACTGGAAGAAAACACCAAAGGGAAATTGAAGCTGAAATGTATTGACACTCCAGAGACATGAGACTTAACTGATCTGGCTTTTACTTCTGCATTCTGTCTACTTTCTGCTAATAGAGGATGCTGAAGGAGAAAGTCTCAGAGAAGCCAAGCTAACGTACTCCTTTAATTTGAAAACTTTATTTTTCGCTCGCGGGGTCTCCTACAATGTGTTGGTATGGGCAGAAATGTCACAAAAGTAGTGAGCACAGGCTAATGTGTAATTACTAAGTAAGGTGTCAGAAGATGAGAGGAGACTATTTCTCTTGCCCTGCAGCTAGAGATTGCTGAGATTAATAGACTGTTGCTGCAATGTACTAGAGTTTGCTCTGCCTGTGCATGGAGGTCTACTCCTGCTCCTGCATATGGATGAAGATAAGTGAATTGATCGCTTGTTTGTTTTGATTGAGTGGGAAATATACTGCCATCTAAATTTAGATGTCTGAATTAGGAATGCAGAAAACATTGTAGTGAATATAGCAAGTAGCTCAGTTCCCCAAGAACTTTACTGACAGTATAGGCAGTCAGACACTTACTCATTCAAGCATCTAAATTGTGCAGAGCAGGCATCTGTTTGCACCTGTTATGAAAAATGTGCGTGGGATGCTTCCTCTGGATATCCTTACACCAAGGCATAACTGGCATTTAATAAAACTTTCATCACAGAGTTCCCACTTAAGTGGCCTTCACAAGAGATGTTCTGCTTACATGTTTTTGATCTGATTATTTGCACATAGAGGATTTTGCTTCCACAGCTGTTTCGTGTTTGGTTTCTGAAGAAATGCGGCATGCTAGAGTCAAAGCTGGGGTCTATTGTATAAAAACAGTTGTGGGGGAAAACGTAGTGGTCACTATTACAGCAAAGGTGTGCAGGTTGATGGGCTCTTAGCAGAACTCAGTTCGTGCATTTAAGTCTCTAATGGTGGAAGAAGATAATGTTATTGCATGGAACAACTAGCTTTTAAAATAAAGCAGGATATCTTTTAGTTTGATCTCTCTGCCTTCTAACAGGGAAAAAAATCATTGTTTTTTAAGAATTTCAGCTCTGTGTTTTCTAGAATGACATTTTAATTGAATTTCATGTTTATTACACTGATAATTGTCATTCTGGTGGGTTCTTACCTGTTCCTCAGCTTACAGAATCGTCTGTACTGTAAGATGATAAACTTCTGTACTGTTTGTCCTATCAAACAAATATTTTTCATTTATAGCTCACATTCAGCTATGTTGTTTTTTTTTTTTTTTTTTTTTTTGTTATCATAGAACACTATGGCTGCTTCATATGCCGTACATGAATAGCTTGTAAATAACTGACAATAGTAGGTTTAAATTTCGTACGTGTACTTAGGAAAACTGATGGCTGGCAGTCAGCCCCATGGCTGATGATCGATTGTGCAGTGCCAGTGGGGGAGCTGTGCCTGAGAAAAGTAACACGAGATTGGGAATGGCTGGAGAGCAGTTGGTGAATTTGGTGCTTTCTTAATTCTCTCAGTTAACTTGATTAAGCAGCTTAGTTTAAATAGACATAATTTGGGGATTGGAAGTTCTCTTGTGTAGTATTTTCCCACTACCATAGGAATTAATTCCTTTAATGTTTTGTCTGTGTAAAGCAGGAGGCCTTGGTTGCTCATGTGTCCTGTGCAGACGTGAAGTGGTATATGCTTAATATGAGAGGCACACACAGCCTCTTTTCCTCTGCAATTGGATCTAGGCAGAAGTCATAAATCATAGTGATTTCTGCACAGTGCAGTTGAATGGAGACTGACTACCATATTTTATTAATATCGAAAGTTCCCTGTGCTTACATTGCTATTAATTCTTCCTTGCAGAAGAGCACGCTGTGTTTTTTTCCCTTTGCCTTTTACTCTGCTTCAGAGCTGTGTTTCTCAGTGCAAAATGAGCTCCAAACGCAGTCCTCTGCTACGTGAGCTAGTTTTAGCTCGTGTGCTGTGGTAGAGCCTCGCCAAAGCACTGCCTGGGAGGATTTTAGACATGAGATTCTTCGTTGAAGAATGCTGTGTACTGTGCTCCAACTATAGCATTTGAGGCTGTCTTTTCTCATTGCTCTTGGATGTCTGTGTTGGCTGCAGCTGTGGCACAGTTCAGTAAATATTTTTTCTCCTCTCCTTGCCTGACTGCTCCTGTGTTCTTCTGACCACTGCTTTAAGGCAGTGGTTCCCAAACAAGGGAATCTTAGCAACCACCTGGAAGGCTACCTGAGATTCCTGGCTTCACCACCAGTGGCCTTGCCAGGTACATCCTTTTGCCTACCCAAAGTCTTTATCTTCATAGCATCAGATAGGTAACTGGGATAGGGATGTTAGGAAAGTTAGATGGTAGCGCAGGGTTCTCTCTCTCTCCCTCTCTCTCTCTCCTTTCTAGTTTTCTCCCTTTCTAGTAAGTGCAGTGGTTATGTTAGAGGATACGATAGTATTCTCTGTTTTTTAGAGCACAGAACAGCGGCCGGAGCCAGAACCATTTTCTGCATGTCCCACAGCCCCTGGTGGTAGTTGGGAACCCACCTGTTAGTAGCTACTGCAGCACAAACCTAGTGCTGACTTCTGGGCATTGCAGTCTGGGGCTCAGTGTGGCTGATCTCTCCTGTTTAAAACTGCTGGCCTAACAAACTGTTAATTTACTAATTAGAGATCTTTCCTTCTGGTGCTAGCTTGCTGTCCCAGAAGAAATGTGCCTCAGTGCCAATAGTACGCAGCCACAGATGATTTTGAACAATTTTCTGAATAGAGTGAAGTACTTTTGCAGTATTAAATCTTGTGATTTCATTAGATAGCACATTGATTGTCATTAAAGCCATGTGGTAGCTTTGGAAACTGGGACCTGTGCTTCTATCTTATTTTGCTTACAAGAATTTCAGAGAAGACCTTGATGCTACTTCAAGCTTCTCTCTTCCTCTGGATTATACTGTGCAAAAGCCACGGCATAATGTTTTAGAATTATGGTGAGTCTGTGTGTTTATGTTGAACCAAGTATATGGTGCCTGATGAAAGGTGGTAGGTGAGTGTGATTCTGTGGTCTGACTTTTCAGCAGTGCCAGGGGTCTGCACTAGCCTGAAAAGCCTATGCTGTGAGGTTAGATGTTTAACATCTTAAACTAGTACTAAACAACAGGAAGAATGTCAGAATGATTTTGGTGGTTTTCATATATGCATCTATTTCTTCCCCATTCTTTACATTGCTTATTAAGAAGAATATTAAGTGAGTTAGTGTGTTGAGTCTGTGCTGTACGAGGTGAATTCCACCATCTCCTCTAATTCTGAAGAAGTCACTTTTTATATTCATTGCAAATTGGATGTTTACAGACCTTAATTTTATCCTCATGATGAGATCATGTACATCACAGAATCTAAATATTGTCAGATTAATCCCACCCATGGGTCAGGTTAATGTTTCCAAATGACAAAGTCAGCTGTAAATAAATAAGTGCTCTTTCAGGAACTGAAGTGGGCCAGTGCCAGAGGAGAAAATAGAAACAGCATCTGCTGGAGATTCCCTGTGGTGATGAGTATGAAGGGAGGTCAGGAGAGCTTGTATGGAGAGGTGGGGTGGGGGCAAACTGTAGTTCTTAGGAAGAAGGAAAATTCCTGATGGTAACACACAGAGGTCTTTCTTTCTGTTATGCAGCTGGGATGAGTTTGTTGAAGAAGCTTGTGTCTCAATGACTAATGAAAGCTGGTTAGCTTTTATAAACAATCCCGCTTAATTGCGATTACTTTGAGGATAGCTCTTTTGTGAATTGTTGAGTCCTAACATGAGAGCCAGATGTAAGTCCACTAGGAAGGCTGCATGAGTAAGCAAGCTGTTTGTGACTTCCAGACTTCTTGGGAGAAGGGCGTCACAGTACTAAACAACTGACAATGTGACATGCAGAAAAAGGATGGAAAGAAGGAGGCTGTGGGGAGATGGAGATTGTAAAGGGTAGGCCCTGTGCTGGAAGTCTGTGCTGAAGAAGACATGCAATGGAACGAAAATATCTGTTCTTTCCTTCCTTCATGTTAGCAAACTCTATTTCCTCCTGTGTGTGCTGCTCTTGAGAATGGTAAAAGAAACCAAACTCAGCTCTGATAAAGTTGAGAAGGGAAAATGATTCTCATGTTTGTTTGGTAGCATAGGCCATATTGAGCGTGTTACAGTTTTATAACTCACTGGGGAAATGGAAAACTTTTATTCCTGGGGGTAGTGTCATAACTGTAAAGACTTAGAAATGTCTTTTTTATTCTTCATTATGATGAAAACCAAGGTGGTCTGTACATCCCATTGCAGTCTAGGGTTTCACTACTTTTTCCAGAACTAAGAACTCTGAAACAAGAGTGCATTATTTTTTTTTCTTCCTCTCTGTTGCTGGAGTTCAGTTCTTCCATTTTGTAGATAGTACTGCTGATCCAAACTTAGACTGAGCATATTCTCTTCAGGGCAAAGTGGGGCCTGCTAGGGTTACTAGGTAAATGGTGCCTGCAAATGAAGATGATGGCTCGAAGGTTCTTTACAATCATGTCAAATATGTTTTTCTCAAGTAAAGTTTAATCGAAGCATGCACATTTTTGTATAGCTTTGGCAAGGCTTCCAGAATGTTATGCTAATTGTCTGTGTATACTCCTAGTGAACTAAAACCTTGAGCACCGATATCTTTTTATTACTATCAGAAATTGTATCCTGGTACAGCTTTTTTTCCAAATGATTTGCTTTTTATTTTTTTTTCTCCCCACTCTTTTCCCCCAGTGCATTCAAGAATGAAATAAATCAGTAATGAAATACTGCTTGAAAGAAAAGTCTGCAGAAGACTGCTTAGCAGCAGGAACTTAAGCAGGAAGTTATTTTGAGAAACAGCCCTTGCACTTGAGCTTATGGATCAGTCTGTGTTGAGATTCCTGTAGGTAGGCACAAAGCTGATTTATTTCTATCCATACCTCTGTCAGGAAGTCTCATGGGTTGTTTTGTTTTAAGTACTTCCCTGTGGTCAGAAATATCTGGAATTGTCGGCACTTGTAGCATGAAATTCTTCTAGGATGTGCTCTGTTAGACCAGTAGTAAGGAGATGTAAACACTTCTCAGTGTCAGCATCTTTCACTACAGCTTTTCCTAGTTGGAGGCCCTCTCTGGTTCTAAGAGCGGAATGTCTAGGTAATGACAATGCTTTTTACTCTGTAAAATAGTATTTGTTTGAGAAATCAGCCCTTCTTCTTTGTCTAACTGGCAAAATGGAAGATCTAGAAAGGAAAAAGCACTGTGCCTGGCCTCTCCCACTGGAGGACCTGTCCTGGGTCCTCACACAGGCAACCCTTGTGCCTTCAGGAGTCAAGAGATGCTTACTGTGAGGACATAGGTGGCTTTACAGCTTTAAATCCCTATGGACTTTCCCAGACTCCTCAGCATTATTAAATGCTCTGCTTATTTAATTAACAGCAAACACAACAAAATGCTACTCTGTATAATAAGGAAGCTTTTAAGTGTATGAGAAAATATAATTTTGTTGTTGGAGTTCAGGTAGTTTGTGTTATTACTCCTTCATTTCCATTTGTCTGTGCAATTGTTTGCAACTGACGGATGGGCTTTAGCAAAGGCAAGTTCAAGACAGATGAAGTTCACTGCTGTTGCCTTTTTTTTTTCTATTTTATCCTTTTTTTTTTTCTTTTTGAGAAAATATTTGTTTATTTAAGAGGAAGTTGTTTGGTCTCTTTGTCAGAGCTCAAGGGCTCTGTGTCACTTTGTAACCTCACTTGGGAAATATAAAACCATCGTAAATCAGTTCATGGTCTGAATTTCTGATGCTGCTTCCTTAAGATGTATGAAGTCTGTTTACTTTACCTCTGTTCTTTAAAAGAAATCTCTCTAGAAACTGCAGGGCTAATGGAGCGTTTCTTCCTGCTCCCTTCAGGACTTGACTTGAAGCCTGCAGGATGCCTTGCCTGCAATTACAGCTTGAAGCAGGCTCGTTGGGTTTGGTGCTCCTCAGCCATTGGCTTGCAGTCCAACCTGACAGTCCATGTGGCCACTTGCAGGGCACCTGCCCACTGCCCAGTTGCCCCTTCCGTTGTAGTGTAGTTACTCTGAGCTGCTGCTGCTCAGACTTGACAGGGGGTGATTGCTGGCTGAAGTAGTGAAGGGGGAAGGGTTAGGAGGGATGCAGATGGTGTGATTGTGTAAGCCTATTTTCCTATTAAACAAAAGAATGCGCTTTTGTTCAGAATGGAACTTGTTCTCGTGCATTCATCCTCAACATGTTTGCAGAGTACAATGGCTGGGTGCCCTCCAGCCCTGCCCTCCCCCCCTCATGATGCCCTGCGTGCAGCAGTGGCTTCCCTGCAGCCTGTCCCAGCCTGCCTTGCACTAGGCTGAGCAGCTCGCTGCAGGGAGCCCATCTCCAATGCCTGGCCACTGTGTTTGGCCAGTGACACAGTATGTTTCTGTCACTGGAGTTTGGCAGCTCTGCTGGGAGTATTAAAGCCATCCGGGTCAGATAAGGAGCTGGAAAGTGTGTGCTGCTTCAGCTGCAGTGTTGGGTGTGTTTGCCTCTGGCCCACCAGCAGTGTGCATCTGACAGGTATTGTTCCTGAGGAGCTGCTGCAGCAATTCACGTGAGCATTGTACAGTGCAAGCCTTCAAAACACTACAAGCAGATGAACATAGTCTGGTTATTCCAGCAGCATTGCAACTTTTAAGCCTTTAGTGAATTCATTTTAATTAATGGTGTAGAGACTAAGAACTCAGCTTATTCAGTGATGGCTAAACATACAAGCAAGCATCATGGAGGTGGAAAACCTCTTGCAGAGTCTGCTAAGTCTGCAGCAGCCTGTGATTAAAACAATATTCTTTCTTATTCCCATCTTCATGGGAGTGCCCCTTGAAAACCAGCTGTACACCTCTGCTCCCTCGTGGTTCGCAGACTCACCAGGCCTGGAAAGCATGGAGTCATGCAGTGACCGAGCCTCAAGATAAGGGACTAGCTTTTCACTAGAGTACACTATTACTGCTTCTGCAGTTGCAATAACGGTCTGGGGAATAATAGCATTAAGCTAGGGGTGTGCTTGTTTGTCTGATAGTTGCTTTCTGCCACCTCTGGAGCTCCCCTCTGCTCAGGGAGCAGTTCTGGCACGTCCCCTGTGATGTGAAGCTGGCTGCATGACCAGCATGGTGCTTTCCAGTGCAGTTTTTGTCGTCTCTGATTTTGTCACTTCTTTTGCATTTTGAAGGCCAACAGATTCCACTGGAAGTTACATCAGAAGAAGTGCAAGCAGGTGGAACATAGTCAGCCATGTCCACGGTTGGAGTTCTCTGTTTTGAAACTGACTCTGTAAGGGTATTGATCCTATACAAATCTGTGGAGTTAAAACTGTAAAATAAATTACAAAAAAAACCAAAAGTGTTAGGCTGGTGAAAAGTAACAATGGCTGGAGTGTAATTGAGATATTAAAGCTTAATTACTTTTTGAGCTTTAAGTCTTGTGTGTTCTGACACCGATCGGTATTACTTATTTATTTGGTGAAGCATGGCTGAGTAGAAATGTGAAGTGGGAAATGATACTGTACAATGAAAAATGGAATAGAAAACATAATTCTTCATTTAGTGGTGAGCTTTATTCATGTATATATTTCCTCTTTTAATATAAGCATGACATTCAGTATGTCCACTTTTGGGAGATACTGACCATAGGGGAGGGGTGGCTGGAGGCTGAAAGATGCACGATGCCTTGCCAGAAGGGTGAAGAAGATGTAAACTGATGGTTTGAATTTAGCTATGACAGAGCAAGTGTTCACAGGACTATCTGATGTGCCAGATCAAAGGACTTATACACTTGAAAATAACCTGGCAAAGTAAAATGCAAGATTTTACCAACTTCAGTTTCCCGAGGCAGACCCATTTGAAGGGCATTTGAATGCAGGTGGCTGCAAGACAAAAGGGGAAGAAGGGAATGGGTAGGGGTGGTAGGAAAGTGCAGCAACTTGAATGTGAGTAAGCTGACGTTAATTATGGAATCACGTGTGTATTCCTGTTAAAAACCCTGAAACAAAAGTGTGTTACTTTTCAGTAATTTTCCAATTGAATGTTTTAAATAGTATTGCATAGCAAAAAATTATAAAATTCATTGCATTATGTTACTATAATTGTTTTTCAAATTATGTTACTGTATTCTGAGAAGACATTATGCAAAAAGCAGAATAGAAGTGTTTTCTGCCATCTTAAATGTGTCTTTGGGAAATTAATGTTTCCATCTAAAACCAACTTCCAGTACTGGAGAGCCAAGTTCCAGAAACCTGCAGAGAGACAGAGGGTTGAAAAACAAACTGAAACTTCAAGGCAGCTCAGTTCCAAAATACAGTAGATGGAAGCATTTAAAAATGTACATTCCACTATATTCATAGCTATTCAAGATTCTTTCTGAATTCTTCATCATCTGACTAAACTGCTTCTAAGTGTGGTGGTACAGATGGTGTGGTATTTCAGATTATTCTAATTCCAAGCAACTAAATGCACAATCTATTTTAATAACAAGCTTATCGTGAGTTTTGAAACAATTACATTTTTGTAACATTACAAAACAAGTTACCCTTTATGCACATCCTTGGGATTTTCATGCTGTGCATTCCTTTTTGGGGTTGAAGAAGTCATGACTTACTGCTGCAGTGTTCATCCCACGCGTGAAATGTTTTTTTGCTAAGAGTGTCCACAACACAAAATGTTATCTGTAGCCCAGGATAGCTCAGGGTGTCCAAGTATTTCTGGCTGGTTGCACTGTTAGTGTGTATTCCCAGTTTGACAAAGGAAGCCAGCATTATTCAAAATATGCAATAAATCAAAAGTGTTGGATGCCAGGCTTAGAGCTGAAACCAAGCTGGCCAATATTTTAGGGTGCCAAAAATGTTCTTAATTCATTGCCACCCTTGGAGCAGTGTTGTCATGGTTTCATAGCTGTTTGCATGCTGCGAACATAAGCCATAGACACTGGGCCTCGTGCCTTTACATTTTCTGCACAGAGCTAAAAGTCCTTGTTCTTCAACTTGTGAAATGCTTTTCATCAGCTTGTCCAGTGCAACAGAGCCTGTGTTTCTCTTCTTACTGTCTTGTCTGGAGAGAGGCTAGGACCAGATTCAGACTGCTGGATCACCTGGAATTTTTCTGTTCAAGCACCTGGCAAAAGGACAATGGCCGTGCCCAGGGAGAAGAGGCGTTGGTTCAGAGCCTCTTGTTGCAGCCCTTACTGCCTGGGAGCCCTCGCCTGCTGGAGTCAGCCTGTGGCAGCAGGGACAGTGCAGCAAAAGCTGGGTGCATGAAGGCAAAAAACCAACCAGAGGCAATAGCAAGGAGAGTGGGCACTGCATAGGAGTTTGCAGTGCTCTTAGGCAGTGGGGTCACCTTCCTGGAGAGAGTATTTCAGTACTTTTCGTTAGGTCTTGCCTCGCTTCTTTTCACTTATTTTGTTGCCAGTTGGTAGAATTGATGTAAGCCTCAGCACGTTCCTTTCTGTCGTTTTGCATTAATTCTATGTTATTATTTCTCATCTCTGTTTTTCAAATTTTCTGCATATGTGCTTCAAAGTAAGGATGGCAAAACATAAACATGAATGCTGAGAGCTGACTTTGCAGAAAGCATGTTTCTTTTATCAGCAGTTGTGTTCTACTGATGCCAACATACTGAATTGCTAAAAATGCACTGCATTTAATTACAGTGAAATGATATCCCAGCAAGCTTTTCTCTGCTAAGTATAATTGGTGTTTTTATTGTGAACAACTTCCCTAAATATTTTGGCAGTCTGCATGAAGACACAGCTAAGCAACGCTGACACGCTTTTCCTGTTAGGAGTTGGCTTGTTTTTGTACAGTATGCTTAATCTAATCGTCAGATCCTGACAAAGCGTGGCAGGAGTGTGAGACTGAGACAGAAACACTTTAGGCTGCACCAACTAGCAGTCTTCTCAGCCAGAGCTTTCCAGTTGCTAAGGGACAATACTGGTATGATTCTCTTTCTCTTCCCATGCAGATACTACCTTTTCCCACAAAATATTTTTTTATCACAGGGCTGGCTGATGGCATTCAATGTTTCAGTTTTAGCCTCTGAATGGAGGCTGGAGAGATCTTGTGTGTTATGCCAAATGGGAATGTTTTCTTATTTCTTAACTGCTGCGATGGCTTGAAATTGCTGGAGGAGCAGCACTCTGTGAAAACAGCATTTTCAAAATCAAATTTGACATTTAATTTGCATTCAGAGCAAAGTTATGCAGTGAAAATGCATGTTGCTTTTATTTTAGAATGTTTATATGTCTGTATATGTTGTTCCTGATAATGACTTTTCACTTTGAGGAAACAGGCAAGGAGCTGAGTTTCTCTAAGTAAAGTAGCATGAGGTCACTAAAAGTCATGAGAGGTTGATGGCAGCGCTATGCTTCAGCAAGTTTTCGTTCATTTCAGGGGATGGTGAGAAGGTTTGTGACCAAATAAGTGGATTGAGTACAGCTTAACCTGAGAGGAGCAGCCTTATCACGTCCTGTCCATTAACTCTCAGCTTTTCCAATTTCTGTGTTGTCTAACCACTCAGTCCTGCAGATTTGAAGCCAGTTTTGCGGTGTCTTTGCCAGGAAAGTTGTTTAGTAGCTCCTCTTCCCCTTGTGAGCATTTGGGCTTTCCTTCCAAGCTCTGTTGAGCAGTAAGTGTGTGGCTGCATGATGAGGAGCTGCCTGGTGCTGCTGGCAGTGGTGGTGAGCAGGGCACTGCCAGGGCTGCTGTGCTGGCGGTGCAGTGTTCCCTGGGAAGGGGAGAGAGCAGCCAGCTGTGCTCCTGGGGCAGTGCCCCAGAAAGCTGTGCTCGTCTGGCAGGATGAAGGATGAGGTGATGCCTCTGCTGATGCATTCTTGCTTCAGAGCTGGTCTCTGCCATCTGTTTGATGTTAAATGGGTGAGATGCTGTCAAGGGAAGGGAAAAGATGGCATTGGATTGGAGGCAAGCTTGTCCTGCAGGCAGCCAGAGGGGCTGCTGTGGTCTGCCAGGGGCACTGTCTGCGTGAGTTGCTCCTTACAGGACTCAGGTTAGTGGTGCGTAGGCTGTGAGCAGAAGACATGTACTGCAACTTCAAATAAAGATTTCTGGTCAGTTTTCATTAAATACACGTGATAGCTGTGAGACAGCAGCTAGCATGGGGTTACACCTGTGCTGGTGTAGCAGTACAATTAAGTGTTGAGTTTGTTTTTGCTTTTACTTGTCCACATCCTCTGACAACTGAATGCTACAAGTGTGGTTACAGTTGACCTTTTAGCAGAAGCTGAGAACAGCTGTCAGACATGCAGAGGGAGAGTGGGAAGAGCACAATGTGTTACAGTGGGTGAGAGAAAGTATTTGATGAAGGGCAGCTCTAAAGCTCCATGGTACTCTTATCCTTAATGCATCTGAAACTATAAAATTTTACATTATCGTTCAGTCCTGTGTACATACAAAGCCATTTGTCAAAATATTGCAGTGTATAATTAAGTTGTTTGATAATGTTGATATGTGAACAGCAGTGTTCATATCTTTGACCAAACATTATGAGATAGAGTTTCAAACTAAAATAATTATGAAGCACATCCCATTGTAAAGACACAATTATGCTTGTGTCATGGTACTTACAGTGATATATTTTACTCCTCTGAATTGTTAATCTGTTTATTAGGAACCTATTTCTGTTACAGTTTGGGACACATTTGGAAGAATGTTTGTCTGTGGCTTGCCAAGTGAGTCCTTTTGGAGTTTATAATGTCTTGGTAACTTGCCAGGTAAATCTCAGTGCCAGGGTTAGTTTCTTATGTGATCAGGAAGTGAAACATGAGGATGCACTGAGGACTTCCCTGGCTGTCTCCCCTCAGCACACCAACAGGAACAAGGCAACTGCACCAAGCTTTTAAGATGAAATTTCAAGAGAGATGTTGAGTTAAAGCTCTTCCAGGAATCACTGGAGTTCCTCTTGAACAGCTGACATTTTCTCTTCCCATATACTCCCATCAAACTCAGATAATCAAGCAGCTTTTTGAAAAGAGCAACTGAATTACTGGTCATGTGTCCTTCTAGGAAAGCCTGCTTATCTGATGCTATTTACTCCTTGTCACTTCCCTTTGTTTGTTATTGTCAGTATTTTGTTGCCCTCTGGGTGATTAGTGTGAATGCAGTACTGACCTTGCTTCAGCAGACCACGTTTGCCACCACACCTTTGAGTCAGCTTTGCAGGAGCTTGTGAGTGCCTCTGCAAGTTTGCAATGGGAAGTGCCAAGTTAAATCAAATTACTGTTTGAACTTTCAAATTCTCTTTACATGGTGTGGAAAGAAGGAAGAGCTTTTCTAAGCTGATCCCATGTTGGATAATTTTCAAGTTGCAGTACTGTTTTAGTGAGAAGGAACTCCTGGGTAATGTTCTGCATCTTCCTGCAAGCACAATATGAGGGAATTTGGCACTTAAGATCAGTTTTTTTATTAAATTGACAAAATCAAACATTTTGAGTAAAATTCAGTAGAAAGAAGTTTGTAGTTTTATGCACATGCCTACATAAACCTGTGTGGGACTGACTTTCCACCAGCCACCAGAATGTAACTTACCTGTCACATGGATTTAAGAATCATTCTTAAAAATAATTTTTTACATCTTTGTTTTGGAAAAGAAAAGAAAAAACAAACAAACAAAAAATCTTTTTCGTATAACACAGACACTGATTCGTTTACTTTCCTTGTACCCCACTTCAAAGTGATAGAGCTGAGATTCCTCTCTATCAGAGATGCTTTCACACTTTGCTAAGCAGGGTACCCTAAAAATAAACATTTAGAATTCTTCAGCCGTTTGCTGTTGGCTTCATTTCTTCTAGAGGAGCCCAAAGCTGAAGCCCTGTTTTGCAAGGGCCCAGGGATAGGAACAGCTAGATATGGAAGGAGACATAGTATGTATTTCGAGGAGTATGAAACAAAAGAGTAAATGAAAGTGAAGCTGCAGCTGGACACCAAGTTTATTGCTGTTACTGGGGAATACCATGTGCCTTTTTCAAGACTGCTGTGAACCTGGGCAGACAAAATGGGTAGAAGGGCAGAAGGTGAGGAATGTCTGTATCCTATTATGAATTGGAGGAAATGACTGTCTGTGCTCTGTGTGCTGGTGGGCTTAGAGTATGCTGTCATCAGTCTGGTTAGAGTGGTACATTACTGAGCAAAAAGTGGTGAATTGTCAGCTTTTGTGTTTCAAATAACTACCAGGGAAAATAAGTTGTTCTTTAAAAATATGCTGTGGGTTTTCTCTTGACTTTCTTAAACTAACTGGAAACTTTCTTTTTTTTTTTTTTTTTT
>VXAB01003849.1:36007-48525 GCA_013399175.1 Odontophorus gujanensis | reverse complement strand
TTTTTTTTTTTTTTTTTTTTTTCAGGAACATTATTTTTCTCTGAAAACATTGCTGCTAAATAGCTCCAAACAGGAGAAGTAAATTCAGTCAGCTTGTCAGGCCACTGGCTCAGTGTGCAAGCGCTTTCATGAGGTAACGTTGGGCCAAAGTCAGCTTTTCTTTCTCCTTTGTAAATCTGCAGCCAAGCGATGGGCCAGAAAATCTCAGGGAGCATAAAGTCTGTGGATGTGAGGGAGCCCCCTTTTAGGCCAGTGAAACGAGAGCTGAGAGGCCCGGATTTCTGTAAGCCTGCACGGCTGGACATGTTGCTGGATATGCCCCCTGCCAAGCTGGAGATCCAATATAAACATGCTTGGAACAATGAAGATCGCTCCTTAAATATATTTGTAAAGGAAGATGATAAACTGACTTTTCACAGACACCCAGTTGCCCAAAGCACAGATTGCATCCGAGGCAAAGTTGGCTACACAAGAGGCCTCCATGTCTGGCAAATCCACTGGCCCACGAGGCAGCGGGGGACCCACGCGGTGGTGGGCGTCTCCACAGCCGAAGCTCCACTACACTCGGTGGGTTACATGTCACTGGTTGGCAGCAACAGTGAATCGTGGGGCTGGGATCTGGGACGGAATAAACTTTATCACAACTGTAAGAACCAGCCTGGGGTCACGTATCCTGTCTTTTTGGAACCAGATGAGTCTTTTGTACTCCCAGACTCCTTACTGGTGGTTTTGGATATGGACGAAGGAACGCTCAGCTTCATGGTAGATGGACAGTATCTTGGAGTGGCCTTCAGAGGACTAAAAGGGAAAAAACTTTACCCAATAGTCAGTGCAGTTTGGGGGCACTGTGAAATTACAATGAGATACATCAATGGACTTGACCGTAAGTCTTACCAAATTTCTTCATTACATTCTCTTTCAACTCTTCCCTTGTATAATGTTTTATCTTTTCATCTTCTAATTGTGAACCAAGTGTACTAGAGGATGACTGTCTCCTGTGAGTAAACTGTGTCCCATAGTTACTGCTCACAACTAGTACCTATGATGATGGTAAGGATTGCATTAGAGTGTGTTCTCTTGCGAGAATCTTCTTTTTCAGCAAGCAGAGTGGCAAGTAAACTGTCTCCAATGGAAGTGAGGAGACTGAAGAGAAAAAAAAAATCTTGAGAAATTTTTGGATATATTGAACGGTAAAGCTCTTGTTTACTTGAGGATATGTTTTAAATCTGTAGTTTTCAAATAGGACTTGTGAATCCTGTAGAAGTGTACAGTGGTAGTGGAGCTCTTGCATGCTGTGTAGAAACATACAGGAATTCAGGTAGGCATTCTTTCTATAGTTATCATTTCTGGACCCTCAGGAGCAATGGTGGATTCCCGAGAATATGGAAACTGATGCAAAACTGCTTTCATTTTTTTTTTGTCTGAAAATGAGCCCTTCATTTCAGAAGGTGCTCTCTCAGGGTATTTTCTTCTCCAGAAATGCAGTTTCTTGGATTAAGCTTTAGCTATTTTTGATCTAGAGCAATAACATAAAATTAAATACTTACGTAGTCAGGAGCAGCATGTTGCTGTTGTGTCCCTACAGTAGCACACCACTGTATGTATTGCAGACTGAGTTTTGTCCAGCTCTTCTCACTGCTGGAGAAGGAGCAAATGCTACCAGACCTAGCTGCAGCACAGCGTACGGAAGGTTATGCCCAGTTATCTGCAGTCAGCTTATCTGCTGCTGGGAATTAGGCAGCAAAGGCTGAACAAGGTAGTAAGGGGAACTTTGTTCTTGTTAGTACTGTACTATCTGAGCCACAATATGAGCTGTGAATATCAACGCATAGATTTAGCAAAAATAAATAAATAGATAAAAAAGACTACTGAACTAAAATGCCTTGTTTTTTGGATCTGAATGGAACTTAAGTCTTGTACACTTGCTATTAGATTATTCTCTTTCTGCGGCACCTGCGCCTTTCAGTTTGTGATTTATAAAGGAGTTTACTCTTACTTTTCAATTAGGATAGAGTGGTCTATTTTTTCCATCAAATTAATTCTCTGCTTATTAGTATTGCATTTGACGTACAAAGTAGAAACATAATTAAAGAATGTGACCCTTCTTAAGATTACCCTTTTATAAGCATCTGTAATTAGCACTGGGGGGTGAAGAATCTTTATCCATAGAAACCCTGCTGCAGGTTATTATAGTCAAATGCTGAATAGCTTCTTGAGTGCTTTCGTACAAGGGACTATCAGAGGATCCTAAGTATTTTGCAATTACTCAGACATTGTGGAGTTGTGCGCTGACAGCTTGCTACAGACTTTTTTTTAAAGGCTGGTGGGAGTGGGATGCTTTTGCAAACTTGAGATTTGTGAGTGAAAGCAGTTTTTATAATGCTGGGAATATCTGCCAAGGTAAGCAAAGTGCAGCTTGGCTTGGTCCACCACGTCCGCAGAAGGAGCCATCCCACATTCTGTTTGTGCCCTTTGCTAGGCTGCTCAAGGGAGCACTAGAAAGATGAAAACAAAGAAAGAGGATGTGAATGGCTTTGGTAGAAATTATAAAATAAAAGGGGATAAGTAGGGAAGCATAGCTGTGGACTGTGAGACAGCAGAGAGAAAAATTCCCATCTGTCTCTTGTGGGTTATTTTGGCTGGAAAGGCGGGATAGCTTCCTTAGACAATCCCAGAGGAAGACAGAATAGTCATTTCTAAGTGTGAACCCATGGCTAAGAGTAAAGTTGTGAACTAAGCTTTTATGCTGGCATGAATGCTGACCTGATCATGTGAAGAGGAAGTTTAAAGCTGCTTTGCCGTGAGGCACTTTGACATCCTGGAATCATGGCAATTGTTATCACATGTTCTCTGGTCCCTTACTGTCCTGCACAAAAACAGCATTCAGGAAAACAAAGTAGCTTGTCTGGCTGGTGCTCCAAAACAAATATCTTCTCTGTTAAAAGCTTTTTTATCCAGCCATACATACGTGTGTGTTGTTTTTTGTTGTTTGCTTGCATTTTAACCTTAGGAATTTTCTTTTTTGTTTTCCCCTGGAGGTTTCTCATGCTGCTGGCTGCAGCTTTTGGTGGATTTGGAAGTAGTAACTTGGCTGCGCGTGAAATTGTGCTGTCAAACAGTGACTTGTAACTTGCCTTTTAGTGATTGATTGTCACTGCTCAGTGCACAGCTCCGGTGCCTGTTTATGTGATGTCTTACAAAGCAGGTGGAGACCTTGGCAGCAGGGATCTTCTGCAATTCAGGTACTACAGAGTAAGGCTGCAATTTGAAGGTGAGGAGTGTATTTTAGACTACACATGTACAGAATACCAAATTTTGGCTTGTACATGTTGTATAATTTTAAAAATCTGTATGCAGTGTATTCTGATGACTGTGATAAGTAAAAGACACCTGAGGTGCTTCTCAGAGCAACAGTGTTTAAAATTACTTTATATAAAGCAAAACGTTTCTGATGACTCTGAATTGCCTGAGTTGTTTGTTTATTTTAGAAGCATAGATATAAGAAGTCCTCTATCCCATACCATAGTGGTTATCATACGATCTCTAAAGTTGGTAAGGAATTCCACTCTCCCAGACTATTTGCAAGTGTTGGATATAAGAAAGAAGTGGTTCAGTAGGTGAGAAAGATTATTTTTTTCTTATCCCTTTGATACAAATAGAATGAGTAAAGGTGTTTCCAAACCTTTTTAAAGAGTCTCATTTTTTAATTTGAACTGAATCCCACTTTTTGGAGAAATTTCAGAGGCAGCCCCCATTTTTTTTTTTGTCTGTCGAGAAACAGTACTTTCTGATGATAGGGTTTACAAGTAGAAAAATATTTATGTACCTATATATAATCACTTCTATGATGACTTAAATAGGTATCAGATATTATTTTTGTTCATTTTAACTGTCTATACTGCTCCTGTGTAGTAAGAGCTGCTATTCTCATAAGGAGCCTGCCTAACTAAAGAACTGGATGTTGGGGTTTCTTTAAGCAGGAGTGGACAAGCAAAAGCCCTTTGTAGTCTGAATGTCTGCAGTGTACCTATTTCTGTCTGGGAGGAATAGTCTGAGCATGAAGCAAGTTTTGGAAATGGATCAGTGTTGCACTGTGTGTGCCTTTCTTCATGCAGTTCTGGGGTGTAGAAGGAAATTGAGATGCCCCTGAAATGTCCCTTAGGGAGGGGACGAGGAACAAAAAATGGAGTGGGTAAAGGCATGGTGTGCAAAGATCTGAGTTGCTGGTTGGGGGTGCTATAAAATACTAAAGGTTGATGAAAGCAATGGGATATAAGAGATGGAATTGAAGCAGTAAGTGGTATGTGTGCTTGGGGATTGTCTCCATGGTAGTTCCAGCAGTGAAGAGCAAAGTCCTACTTTTTTCTTTTTTTTTTTATCTTTTTCAAAGATGAAGTTGAAACTGAGAATTGCATCTGATATAAACTGATAATTTGTGAAAATCCATCTGACCACTTTGAATTACTCATGAGTTTGAGCAATATGTATGATTTAAAGGAGTTCTGTTGTTAAGCTTTCCAGAAGCTTCAGAAGCTCCTTTAAGCATCACATGTCGATGGGCAGTGACATCCACAAGACAGCCTTCTGCTCACATCTGAGAGACCAAGGGCTGCAGATGTTGGTCAGGGTTTGGGAGGAGGGAGGTGGACAGGGTGGAGAGCACTCCTCATAAGCATGCTCAGTTCTTCCCTGGACGGACTTCTTTGATCAAATGCTATCAGTATTTGCCACGTTGTTGTTTCCTCAGTATCTGAATTCTACAGAATGTTACATCAGATCTTTGACTCATTGTTTATCGCACTAATTGAAAAAAAAAAAAAAGCAAAAAAAGCTCAAATGCACAGTAGGGGCAGTATGTGTTGTTTTTCAAATGCTTTTTTGTCACCAGAGTACTTGGGTGTTCTAGAAAATGCTGGGCTATTTATGTCTGTTGTCTGTCTGATGAGGAATTCTGGAGACTATTTGTAGATTAGTAAAGAGAAATAGCAAAGTGCTGTAGATCTTCACCGATCCATCAGTACTTGTGTGTTTAAACAAAATGGTGGGAGGACCCCGTAACAGTGCTGTGGTAGGAAGCTTACTCCTTGCTAAGTGAGCTGAACACAGTGATTTATTTTGATCCTGAAAACTACCTGACAGAACAACCAGTGTTTTGAATTCCAGCAGAATATTTTACAGAAGAACATCCAGAATACAGACTGTCTGCATTAGTAATAATAACACATGATCCACACATACACAGAGGGAATTTATTAATGCAACTAATAAGTACAAAATTTAGAATTTAATATCTTTCTAGGCAGGGAGAATGCAGAGAGAGGCTGCAGAAAGGATTTCCAGACATTGTACAGTACAACAGAAGTGTTTGAATGGGAGCTGTGCATTCCCTGTGGCTGCAGACTTGGGGGAACTGAACCTGGGAGCTGCTCTTTGTGCCTATGTCAGCACAGCTGTGAAACAGCAGCTGGGGGTGTGCATCAGTTCTGTCCTTCTGTTAGCACTTCCAAACTTCATCCTACAGAGCATGCTTCCACTGGAACTGCAGAGCAGCCTATCACAGCTGCTGCTTCAGGGTGAAGTCTGCTTGGGAGACGTGGTGAGATGCGTCCTCATTAGAGACTCCATCTCAGTGTGATCCAGACAGTTTTAAAGAAGGCTTCAGTGTGCCGTTCTGATGCCTAAGCTCTTCACTGTAGTGTGTTTGCATTAAGGAAGGATGTGTCAATATACAAATCAGCTGTAAAAGTCTTGGAATTGCATGTAGAATGAAAGAGCCCTGATTTTTTTAATTATAACATGTTGATTAGACTGTAGGAATTGAAAATCAAAAGCATGCACCCCACTGTGAATTTGTCTGTTTCTGAATATAAATCCTTAAGCTATTTCTTTAAGAGTGAATAAATTTGACAAGATGTGTGGCTAATGCTGCCCAAACAGCTGTTCAGTCGTAGTGTCTGATGTCCAGTGGAGTCGTGATTTACTCCTAGAATTATTTTGCCTTTGTAAGTTGCAAAAAGGCTAACTCATGGAGTGAGGGAAAGTAAGGCTGGGCACTGGAGAAAGAGCTTTCCTGTAAGAGTGGTCAAACACCGAGCAGACTTCCTTGCTGGGTCAATGCCCCAGACCTGTCTAGTGCTCAAGAGGCATTTGGGCAATGCTCTCAGTGTTGTGCTGTAACTTCTGGTTAGCCTTGAAGTGGTCCGGCAGTTGGACTTGAGGACATCTGCAGATCCCTTTCAACAAAACTATTCTACTGTATTCTGAACTTAACTACAGTGAACAAACATAGATTAAAGCAATCATCTAAACAGAAATTCAGGGTCCTGTTTCACATGCTAACAGCCTGTCCCTTGTGACTACAGAGAGCTGCAGAAGACATAAAATTAAGGTTGTTTGGAAGACATGGGCGCAGTTTCAGGATGTATATCAATTTCAGCGTTGAGGCTCAGGAGCAGTTATACAAGCTTTTGGATGCTGATCCCCTGGGCTGCCTGGGGAAGAAGTGTTTCTTTGGCTCCTGCCTTCCTGCAGGTTGGCTGCTTACAACTCCATGACTCTGGGGAGGAACACATAGGATTTGTAGGCTCCTGCGATGTCTCAGGAGCTGCAATAGAGGAGGGGGCTCAGGGTAAAGTTGTAGAAGCTTTAGAGTGTGGAGCCTGATCAAACTTTATCCTTCTAACCTCACAGAAGACCACAACTTAACCCTTGAGTACTTTTCAGGCCTTGGGTTACAGTTCTCCAGTACTCTTTGTGGACCGTATGTCTCAGCTGAAATAAAAATTTCGGAGCTCTGGGAGTTAAGAATGACTGCTTTCCTCTCTCTTATTATTTAAACTCACATTGGTCTGCCTGTATGATATTTGTAATTAACATTTGTCATACAGACTCTTCCCCACTGGCGCCTTCTTGCTATGAAGAAATCTAAGTGAAACCAGCAGAATTAGTATCTGGAGAAATACACAGTTTCTCATCAGATGCATTGTGTTTGCCGCCAAGTGATTTTCAATTACAATTTTTAAATGAATATGTTCTTTGTTTAGATAAACCTGTTTGGTTTATATTGTGTTTAAATAATGCAGTGAAATAATATACTCTGAAAAAGCAGTATTGTTGGATCTTAAGAAGAATTTTCCCTGCAGATGTGCATCAGAGGATGAAGTGGTAGTAGCTGAGCAGCTAGTGCTGTGAAGAAGCAATCTTTAGTTTTCAAGATAATTTAACAGAAAAAAAAAAGTATTTTCAGTTCCTGCTTTAGGAAGCAGGTAGCTCATTGCTGGGCCTTTTGTTTTCATTGGAATACTCACCTCTTCCCCTAGTTTAAGCACTTTTCATGACCTCTCATTCTAATTTGCTGACATTTTCTAATTTATTTGGATTTGCAACCTTTTCTTAGAAGCTCCATGCCACTGCCTTGTCACTTGAGTAGGCCATGCAACTTTTTGCCCCAGCCACCTCCTGCTCCTTCCATCTCTCTCCAAGATGCTCTTCTGGTGTTCTTCAGTCATCTAGCTTCTTTTTTCCCTTCCCCCGATAAATTTGTCTCTTCTTTTGTTATTGCATGCTTATTAAAATTAACTCTTACCTTTGTTGTTGTTCTTAACTTCTAGTTAGGCAGGTTTTTGTTATTAGTAATAGTGGAATGTCAGGTGCAGCATCACTCTTCCAAAGGGTGGAAATACCGAATTTGAGTGCGTGACTTAAACTGCAGTGAATTGTCTTTGAAACAGTCTGGGTGAGCATTGAATCCTTACAGATTTTTTTCACTTGTACAAATTTACTGTAATAACACACAATCACCAGATTGCCCAAGGCTGGCAGTGAGTAGTTGCTTAGTGCATGTAGCAGAAAAATTTCTGAAGCTCGTACTGTTTTAAGATTAGCCATGTCTTGTTTTATACAGCTTTCACCTAATAAGACCTCCAGCGATAGAGATGCCTCAGGCAATTTACAGATATCAAGGTTTTCTCCCTGCAATCTAATCTCATGTTTAGCAAGGAATCCAGTTGTCATTGACCTATAACATAAAAAGGTGCTGGTGTACTTCTAAGTTTGGTAGCTCCTGAGGTGAAGAACTAGCTTCAGCAAGTCTGCAGCTGTGTTATGGTTTGTTTGTATCCTGACATACCTGTGCTTTTTCTTCCCTCCATCATTCATAGAGATACCATGGCACCTGCCAAATCTTAGTTTGAAGGAAAATGCAGAAAAGCATGCCAGTGTGCTCTGTTCACATCTCCGTTTTCTTCTGAAAATTGAAGTGAATATTGTAATCTAATGATACGCTTTGAAAATAGTATTTATTACTCTAAATTAGCGATTAAAAATTTCATAGTCTTGCTTAATCCTTTTTTGAATTTGCTGGAAGTTCTCAGCTATGTAGTTCTCAAAGGTTTGTATTAGAAGCCATGATTTTCAAGCATGTTTCTTCTCAGATCTGCTCTATCTGTATTGCTGTCAGGTGCAGCACAGTGTAAATCCAACTGTCCATGCACATAACTATGCTTGGCAATAGATTATTCAACGTATTTATTTTGTTGTCAGAAATGTGTGTGCTTTCTCCATGTTGACTATGATTTCATATAAGTTTCCTCATTAATTATATTTGTCCTCGAGGTATTACTTTTAAGCATGTCTGTAGCTCTGGAAGTTTCTTTCCTTCTCTTATCATGAGCTCCTTGTGCAGATAGCTTTAATTTTCTTCTCCTACAGTCAGGGTAGCTGAGGAGAGGCAGATAGCAACCTCACTTCTTTTATCCAGGGCAGTGTTTCGCTCAGATAAACTGTGGTAAGCTCTGCTGCAAGCCATCATTTTGTGTTCCTTTTTTCTCCCGTAATGTGTCCTTGAATCTTCTTCCCCCTGCACTGTGTGGCTGCAGATGCTGGTGCACTTTGTAGTGTCCTGGGGCTAGCCACCAGGGAAAGCTGTGGCATAGCATGTCAGGCCCTATGCTCAGGTTCAGTACTCTGCTGTCTTTTCAAGATAACAAAGTCCTGTTGGCAGTGACAGGACTGGATCAAAACTGCCCCTCGTTTTGATTCGCTTATATGGAGAGAATATAGATAACTTTGAGTCTTTCACTTGAAACTGTTCTGGGATGGGACTGATTAATCAGATCTAACTTCAGGTCTGTTATCAAAGCAACCTTCAGTTTATCTGAGAAACCTCCAGTACCAGAAGTGTGAAATGGGATATCAGTGCTGAAATTCAGGGTTCAGGCAGGGAAGATGTAATGTAAAAATTACTGACAGAACTGCACTTCATCTACAAGAAGTACAGGGGTTCTTTCCATTGTTCAGATATTAATTTTAAACGTTAGTTGGTGTTGAAATACAGAAGATAAAATGGTGATGCTTATTCCAGGGTTTCATTTCACATTCTAAATATTGACCAGTATTCTCTTTGTCAGGTTTCAGGTTTCATGTCTTTAGTGCTGGTGCCAATGATTATGGGGGCATTATTCACTGAGAGTATTGGATACAATAGTGGCCTCACCTAAGCAGTAATAAAGTGAGGCAGAGTTACTTTTATCAGTCAGTATTTTCAGGTGGCCCCACCAAAGATAAGACAAATTCCATAAATCTGTCAACCTCTTAGGATATAAAACAATGCAAGAGTATTTCCATGTCTTCTGTGGATGTTTCTAGAAGTAATGAAGTTGCAGACCTGGCGTATCTTTCAGATCTCTTTTTTTAAAAGATGATTTATTAGAACTGTCTCTGTCAATTTCATCACCTCACTGGAGGATATCTTTCATAGTTGTACGTTTAAGTTCTGAACAGCACAGGTTGGTTAGATGTCCAGTGTTACTTCCTTGGAACTAGTTGCATCTGTCCTACCATATGAAAAATTACTCTGTCTCTAGGAACGCTGTGTGCATGACATCCTTATTATTTGTTGAAAGAAGTAAGTTTTCACACACATTTTAATTAGACATTTTCTGATTGTGTGCCACTAAACACAGCTGCCATAAAGCACATAATACAACAGATTTTACTGCAGACCCTAATAAGGCACTGATCTTGTCTGGGAGGACTTATTTGAAGTAGTCCTGCAGTGTTTGCAGTTTGAATCCATCAACCTGTGCATTTAAACTTTCAGGATGTAAATGCATCAGTGTGGCAGAGCAGTTTCTCGTTTCACTGTATCGTTTGGTAAAACAAATGATCTTGTTCCAGAAAAAGCTGTTTGTAAGGACCTCAATTTTTTTTAAAGCACAGAGTAGGCAACATTAGAACAAGAGGTTCACAGGTATTCTCAGGTAAGGCATTTTTACACCACGTCATGCTGCATCTCCGATGCATGCGGAGATTTGTGTCTACATGTGTAGCTTGGACATTAAATTTAAAGATGAGACAATTGGTTTGCAGTTGAAAGTAACTATAAATACTTAAAATATCACTCTTGTGTGTGTCATTGCATCTTTTTAAAGCCTTCATGCAGCGCACTGAAGCTAAAAGAATTTCTTCCTCCTCTGGTTTCAGCCAACATGACAGCTAGAACAGGACAAAGTGGTAAGTTTCTTTCAGGCTGTGCTGCTCTTCATTTCCTGAAGTTATTACTTCTTTGGCTTTCTCTTAAGCAGAAAGTGTGTAACTGCTCTCAAAAATACCTGTCTCTGTCCATCAGTGCAAAACAAAGAGCATGGAGTTAGATTAGTACCCTGTTCACACTTTGGCAATTGAAGTGCTTAATGTTTCTGAGACTGCCTTAGTTCTGAATCATTCATCATATGTAAAATATAGTATTTGAATAGGCTTTTAAAAAAATCTTTGTAGAGATTAGAATAATTTTAAAGGCTTAGGAATCAAGGAGTATTTTAAAGCGCTTAATTTTTAATTAATAAATTTTGGTTTTGATGTTAGCATAAAGTGCTGTGAGGGTAATGCATTTCCGCTGAACAAAGAACTCTGCAGTCTTGTTGCCTCTGGTGATGTGCATCGTCTGGCTGTGGGCAGTGGCTGTGGATGTGGTGTCCTGACACACGCAGCTGACCAGCATGCTCAGAGCACACCTGGAGTGTGACTTCAGTGAGGGCTGTTCCTCCAGCATCACAGTGTAAACGTGTATATTCTTTGCAGTAATAACTATCCCAGTGCTGAAGTTGCACATAAAAATTGATAAAAATTTGCACTGATGTTATCAGAGACTACCACTTTTCTGGAAACAAGCAGTGCTAGAGTTAGTGCACGGCTTGGGCTAGACCAGGCTGGAACACATGTTTTGGCTTCTGGAGAAATACCAATCAGTTTCTAACTTCATAACGATTTTTCACTGCACTGCAAGGTCTCCTGATCACATATGTGCACCCGCTCGCTGTATGTTTGTTATTTTGACTAAAGTAATTGCTTTAATATGGTGTGTATGGCTATAGTCTTGACTGCATTTCTACTTGATGTGTGCTTGCCATATGTGTAAACAATTTGCTGATTTTAGTGGTCTGACCTATTGGCCTCTGCCTGTATAAACAAATGAAAGCCAAAGTTCAGAGAGATCAGAGAGGGAACTTTAAACATCCTGCAAAACCTGCAGTCCATTAAGTGTACATTAGTATTTGGTTACAGCCAATCCCTTTGTACTTCCAAATTATTTGTTCCTAGCACATTTGGGAAAGCAGGATAGCTTCATCTGATGCATGGGTATTTCAGGGAACTTCTGATTCTCTTTTGCTTAAAAGAACTTCTTAATCATGTGGTGTATGTACATGGAACTGTATTTCTGTAGCTACGAGAACTGCAGAGCATCTGTTTTCATTCTGCTGATAGAGGGCTGAAGCCCAGGCTTGGGACTTTCATTTGCCTAAAGGCCTCACCTGAATTTGCATTTCCATGTATGGTTGGTTCTGTCTCTTTGTTTAGCTCTCTCTCTTACACTAATGATTTCTATACCTCTGAAGCTGTGGATGGGGAATAATCAGTAAGACAGAAGTTAGGTTAGGTGGGACACTTGGAACTATCTACCCGCTGAACTTTGTGTTCATCTGTAGTGAATCGTTTCAGTTGTTGACAGTCTGCAGGCTTGGGTGAGTCCTTAGGCCATCTCTTCAGACACTCAGTACGTGGGTGTGATGGTTTGGCATTTATTGAATGTGCTTGTGAGTATTGGAAATAGTTCCTTAAAGAACAAAAATAGTCCACTGTTAGTGAGATTTTAGCAGTTCTGACTTCCACATTTTTTGCCTGAAAATGTACTAATGAACCTTTAATAACATGTGCTGGCTAGTTCCTTAAACAAACAGTGAAGAGAACTGCGTTGCTAAGTTGATATCAAAATTCTTACACTTCCCAACTTTAGAAATCATCTAATCCTGCTAGCAAACTGAAAATACTCAGCAAATGAGTTACAGAGTTCTTTCAATTTTTATATTTTCATTTGGTTTCTATCTTGGAGTTCCAAATGTCATTGGATTTTGGCTGATTTTTCCTTTGCTGAAGTTTGCACAGTAGGCTTGTCGAATAAATAAGCTGGATGAATAAGTAGATAAGAGAGAGGTTTGCAAAATCTTTTTTTTTTTTTTTTT